>CM060966.1:14127038-14277038 GCA_030765045.1 Tenodera sinensis
GAAAACGCCACTGTCTTGTTCACTTAACAAAACTTTCTCAAGGACTGTAAAATATTGTACAGCACAGCGATCAACTGATTCATTTTGGAAAAAAGAGCACACGACTTTCTCGAACATTTTCATAACTACAGTGCGTTAATGATGCAGGTAAGTCTAATGTAAGTTACTACAGTAGTTAGTGTTCCGTACCCGTGACTTGGCGGTCGTTTACGTGTAACTCTGGCGGAAGGCGCGCCCGGCCCGGTGCCGCCCCGGAGTGATCCGGCCGTTCTACAAAAGCACTGCAGCTAAAAGGGTCAGTGAAATTTAAGTGCTTACATAGGTTTCATCTAATTTGTACTATCCCCATTGTAGCTCTATTATGAGCAGACATGGGGGAAACTCTCTGCGTAGGCATAACTGAACTATGGAACTTTTACGTCACAGCGGGGAAGGTCGTATGCGAGGGTGTGCAGTCTCTTCCAATGGCAAAGTGGAACTGTGGCGTGAAGTGCACGGTGCGTCATTGACTACGGCCTTCCTACCTCTTTTGTTACACAATCACAACATCGCCCGCACTCTACGATCCATGCGTAGTCAACGTAACGTCCATGCGAGATTTTCTCCCATGTCTAATTATATCATCTTGGTAGTTTTTATTTTGGAGTCAAAATATTTGACTAGCTGTTTACTTGCGAATATGCGCTGAAGGAAAAAGTGCTAACCAGTCTACAATGTAAATGTACATCACACAGTCTGTCAGCCATAATTACAGTTAATGCATTTACTATTTTTAACAAATATTCAGTAGTTCAACTAATTCTAATAGTGGAAAGTTAAATATAGCTTTTTTTTATTCCTAGGTGTTCTCCTACCACTGGAGTTTCGGACGGCAACTAATAAAAGAAATCTACCCGGCATTGATAAACACAACTGAAGAAGTTGTAAGAAGTATATACTCGTACACACGTATTTTGACTTTTTAGAGATGATGTATTCCGGAAGCTACTATACCTGAGCTGAGATGTTGGCAGCTTTATTATCGATGAAGAATTGAATGGTTTTGAGGTGAGAGAGTGACTGGTTCACTTGTCGCTGCATAGGCGCCATTTGCACCTCCAGAGCTGTGAGCTGATACACCAGATCCTCCTGAAAAAGAAGTTAATTTATTTGTAAGTGCTGTGAGTGTGTGCAGGAACAGTCCATAGTATACAAAGGGCTCAATCATTCAGTATTGTGCATCCAATAAGTAGTGTTGTTGTACTACTCTAATGGTTAACATGCGGCGCCTCAAAGCTGGGGAAGAACATGAAGGTATTTAGTGTCACAAAAAACAACGTTGTTATATTTTCTGCAAATGAGAGTTCGCACTTCACGCGATAAATGCAATAGTAATTTACATTGCTGATTTTGCTGTAAATAATTAAACTAGGTGGGGGGCAGTAATCTATGACATTAACTCGTCTAGCGCTTAAACGAAGCACCGCAGCAAAAAACTTTCCTGAACAAAAAGTGTTTAAAATAATGTTATCTATCAGCTCCCAAAGCTTATCGGTCTAATTTTGGGACACCTGTATTAGTATATAAGATATAGGTATATGTGTGTGTGTGTGTGTTATTATTACTAAGTGTTCCACTATCACTATTACTGTATTTTGTATTCACCTTTGGTTTAGGGTTGGTAGTGTCAGCTTTCATTGAAGTCTCTCTCTGGATATTCGAGTCCACTGTATAGATACCTAACATTTCTTCGAACTCTTTGGACAATCTTTGTCTTGGCGCCCTCTGCTTCTTGTGTCTCATATTGTTGTGACGTATGTCCACCTATTTTGCTGCATCTTTATTTCATCCTCTAGCCCACTTTTGTTCGTTATTTATTCTATATTTTAGGTTGATATTCAGCTCTTCCGTTCCATCTTTCGTTGGCACGTTTGTAACATCAAGGTCTGCTTTTGTGTTAGTGTACATGTTTGGCAGCCATATATAAGGTGGGAAAGAGCAGGTTTGTAGTTTCCACCTGATATTTTGCCTTATATGCTTGTTTTGGAGAATGAATTTCAAGCTCCAACATTTACCACATTCTTGTCTCTTGTTCCTCACAGACTCACCGTTGTGAATATAAAATATGCTTATTCTTAATTTACACATAAGAATATAAATATTTGCATTCAAATGAAAAAAAAATGTTTTACCAATACCACGGCAACAAACTGCTTTTGCTTTAGTAACAATTTAACAATTTAACATTTTTGCTTTAGTATTTGCAGAAGTAAACTGGGTTGTAACTCAAGATAACAGGAAGCAAAGAGCTATGTTTGAAAAGGTTCTGAAACCCTCAATCTGCGAACTGTCCTATCCCTCCTCCCACCGGATCTACAACAGGATCCGGAGGATATTGACAATCCACACCGCCACTACATTGGCATCAGGAAACCAAGGCTGCAAGGATATAGAGGCGTTGAGGGTATGGGGAAACGGAGAGACATAGAGTCGTAAAAGCAGTGGCTTTGGGAGTTGAAGAACTGAGAAGGCGCCTACAACTTTAATAACAGCATTTTAATGCAAACAACAGTGATGTCTTACACAAACCCTTTAATTGTACAGTTCCCTTTCTTATCGCTACATTAAGTTGCTGTGACCCCTGGGACCTAAACAGCTCAAACTCCCAGATTACCTACTTTATTTCGGTCCTATTTTCGCTAATTTTTCTCAGCAACTTGACTCTTACTCTACCTCAATTTTTTCTTATTTCTGTATCCTTTTCGATTTTACATCAAATGCATTTTTATTTTAATTTCTTTGGTAAATTTGACCACAACTTTTTACCAATTTTCTTTCTGAGAATCTTTGGTTCCTCACATTCCAAAATTACATGCCACATATCTTATCCAACTTATAAGATTTTAGCATTACGTGATTATTGGAATATTTACCTTCATTTGTAATTGTGGCCAGTTCCAGAAAAAAACAGATGCTTCGTACAAATGAACTTAATTACTTATTGTTTTGGTTAAGGCTTTTAATTTGAAGCTGTCTTCTTTTCTCTGTGTTATCAACTGGTTTTCATAGATTTATGATTTACACCAATTGCGGACTTCGCTTTAGACCAGTTAATATGGATGGCACTTTGATTGTGTATTCGCAGAAAAAATTACTTGTTCACGACGCTGTCAATTGCCAAGATAATATCAGCAGCGCCGGTTTGCCGCAATTTCGTCCGCTGAAATGATTTTATATACCAGTAAATCTACCGACTTCGGGCTGTCGCTTTCAAGCACACGTTAAAACCACCGGTCTGGGCCGTGTTGGAACCCGCATCCTTGGGATCAGTAGGCTAGAATCTTTTTGGATTCAGGGGGCCTCAAAACATATATTTCCGGCGAAATCTCTATATGGAAGTTTTGGGTGGAGTACAATACTTCCTCTACTTAGTAGAAAAAGTAAAAATGCCGCTCCCTCTACGGGGCAATCTACGTTGGACGATCAACTGCTGTTAGTACACCACGCAGACACTAGATGGCAGCTGTGAAAAGAGTATATACTGAAGGAACAGCGCTTGTTTGTTGTTGAGTAGAGAAAGCCATAGGCAAGATGGAAGGTGACTACCATGGACAAAGATGGACTGCGTGCTTTTTGTGGATAGATGGAGTTAAAAAAAGGTGTGAGAAAAGCATGTGCTTATTGCATTTCACGGGACTTGACAAAGGGCCAGAAGGAGAGCAAAGTTGTGGAGTACTGGAAATGGAGAATGAAGATCCATATTGTTTTGGAGAAACTGGTGACGAATCACTACCATTCACTTGAGAAGAAAGTCTTTATTCGAAGGACGTGCTGTAGGGTAAAATTTCGGAAATAAGGAATTGCAGGCAGCTGTCCACGAGTGGTTGCGTGGTACCCCAAACAATGGTTCCGTGACGCAATAATGAAGTTTTCAGGAACGTGGCAGTTGTATATTGACGTTGGTGGAGGGTTCATTGAGACATCCCATGAACATTGCATCATTTTTATTAACAAAGTATAAAAAACTATTATTGTACATCATTTCCGAGCGCCCCTCATATTTGACTTCCTTTTGTGTTGCATTTATGTGATATGACTCAAACGATTATAGCTCTGGTTAGCCGTATTGGTCCACAGAAGCATTGCAAAATTAATTTCAATACAATTTAGGAATGCTCTTAAAATAATGATACACATATATTGTGTTATGCGACGTGACTGAATTATCTGTCAGTTTAACTGCGATGTATGGGATTAGAAATACAGTACGAACAACAGATTTAATGTATTCAAAAGTCATAGATACTACAGAGTATAAAATGAGCGAGTGACTCTCAGTGGCTTTAGTCTACGACAGACTTAGGTGATTCACGGAATAGCTTGAGCGACCTTCCTTTTTTACCTGCTAAATATAGTTATTAGTGCCAGGCCTTGAGTAGGCTATTCTCAGAGAGAGTCAGTTGCCCAGGTCTGTTCTGCTAGTCCTGCAGCTTACCAACCATGTTCACTTTCTTAAGTCCGTTTATTAACAGTGGTGCCCAATCCTTTTTCTCTTATTAGTTAATGAAGTCACCTTTTCCTTCGTTTTGTGCGTGAAGCATTTCCCCTTTGCTCATTCAGGTAACCAAGCGGTCCCATGAGTGCGAACAGTAGGTGGAGGCAGATCCGCGGATTACTGTTTTGTGCACTTAAATTACGAAATCATCAGAATGATAGGCATGGTTTATACTGACTCACCAAGACGTTGTGATAGAACGTCCTGAAATGATAACATATTGTGTCGCGGAGCGCGGCGTAAAACAAAGTACTGTTGGGGCTAAGCTACCTTATACCACCTGCCAGGAAACAAAGGTGCCCAAGGTAAGGCTGCCTCGCACGACTGTTTGTGTCTACGTGAGTAACAATCGAGTGGCAGAACCAAAAGGGGCTTTCCCCAGAATCTTCGAGAAAGATTTGGCTACGTTATCGCCGGCGTGTTAGAAGTAGTTCACAAAATATTTGTGTGACGTCATTCCCGCTATATAAGGAGGAGCGGAAACAGCAGAGAGTTAATTATAGACACGAGTCGGTCAGTGTGTTAGTGAGTGTGAGACAGCTATGCGTGTAAGTGATTCTGTCGTAGGAGTTAGTGTATCAGAGACAAGATAAAGTGAACAGAGACAGTGAAAGGACTGAGTCAAGACTACGAGAAGAAAGCAACTGTAAGTTACATCGCGAAACGCTGAGTTAAGTCAGTAGAAGAGAACTATTTGTGCAAAATATAAGAGAACAAAGTGATAGAAAGTAACTGTACCGAATTTTGTCGTTTTGTCAAAATGTATACGGCAATTCAATGTGGTTTTCTAATTTCTCATGCTTTTAATATTAATCTTATTGTCACAGTACAGTTCGAAAGGATTTCATGCTGATGAAACTAGCTTGTCTAATCTTTCTCATTTGTTACAGTTGATTTTCATTGTTCGCCAGAACTTTAGGATTACCACAGTTTGAAATTAAAACTCCTCGTCAAACCGGAATGCCGGAGTGGAGGTTTCAAAGCGCGACTCAGACGGAGATTGAAAAGCATAATAAAAATCCCCCTTCACCATAAAGGGAAGTTTCAAATACTGGCTTATGAAATCGCTCGCGTATCTGCAGCTCTCAGAAATTCACTCTTTAAATGAAATATAGATGTTTGCTATCTTATTGCTGGTTGCATATCACTGTAGGTTACTAGCATACTTAAACATTTGGTGGTCGACACTCAAATACGTGTGTAGGTCTACCAAATATACATGTCCTAGTTGTAAAAACAGCAGTGGTGGCACAGATGACTTCTCTGAAAGTACTGGATTAGGTAGAGATAATGATACATCGCGTCAGTAAAGTGCAATATGCGTTTAATATATTTAATAGCAAGAGAGGAAAAATAACATTACACACAGATATGTCTAAGATAATAATAGCAAGGAGGTTATCTTTGTCAACTTTACAAATACACAAGTGTAACAGATACTTCTGATACCACTAGCATAAAGTATACTTAAATAATCGCAATCTTATAACGTGACATGTATCTACTTCTAACGGGTGACCCAAAAGACTCCGAACTGGCTACGCTGTGTTTTGCCTGTAGACGTCCTCGACTGCCGCAGTCGGGAGGAAACTATACAAGCGTTACTTACCAGTGTTATTAAAGTAGATGCTGAAACTGCCCACCGTCGTTGTCCATACATTTTTGGCACCTCTTTAGGATACTATCCATCACTTGCCGTAGTTAACGCTGAGAAATGCTGCCAATTTCCTGACGAATATTTTGTTTTAATTTTTCCAGGGTGTGTGCGTTTGTCTTGTACACTTTAAGGGGACAGCGTACTCTGAGCGAATACCAATTTTACATCACTTTACAGAATTTACAATACACAAAAGGCTATCAAATGGAAATGATTGAAAATGTTACTACGTATTCACAATAAAATGAGACATATTTTGGTTTATGTTTCATGATTCTGTCTGTTAAAATAGATTTTTAAAAAATTCAGATATATGAAAATTTATTGAAAAAATATTTTCCAAAAGCATACAAAACTTGGGTACCTGTTCCTCGGGAACCATTTGCAGCACACAACTGAAAAAATTCAGGCATGTTTGGAATATAGTTAGCTACTCTGGAAAGCAGAATTTTTAAAATACATCAGTTGGGGAAGTATACAAAAATTAATTGGGAAATTGGGAAATACGTGTAGATTTTTAAGCAATTTTACAACAGCTTTTCAGTTTGCACATATGCTTAATAAACACTGAGCTTAAAAATTCTGCTTTCCAGAGTAGCTAACTATATTCAAAACATGCCTGAATTTTTTCAGTTGTGTGCTGCAAATGGTTCCCGAGGAACAGGTACCCAAGTTTTGTATGCTTTTGGAAAAATATTTTTTCAATAAATTTTCATATATCTGAATTTTTTAAAAATCTATTTTAACAGACAGAATCATGAAACATAAACCAAAATATGTCTCATTTTATTGTGAATACGTAGTAACATTTTCAATCATTTCCATTTGATAGCCTTTGTGTATTATAAATTCTGTAAATTGATATAGGTATGTAAAGTTGGTATTCGCTCATAGTACGCTGTCCCCTTAGGTTACCCCAGAGATAGAAATCGCAGGGTGTTAAGTCGGGGGACCGAGGGGGCCACATATCTCTACTAATAATTCTGACCTGAAACACACTTCCAATTTTCTCATTGAAAGATTGGCCGTATGAGCTTTTGCAGAGTCTTGTCGGTTAATTCTCTAAAAAGAAAGGGTAATATTGTAATTACGTATGTACGGGCGTCAACTGTTGATCCGGAGAAAAAAAAAAAAAAAAAAAAAAAAAAAAAAGGGCCTATAACTCTTTCTCCGCTAATACACGAATTTTTTCGTCATGAAGGAGTATTTCATGAACAATATTAGGTTTCTCAGAGCTCCAATAAGAATTATTTTGTGCACACATATCCATGAAGGTGAAACCAAGCCTAGTCCGCGAAAAATATTAAAAGTGGGTCAATTTCGCCATTGTATACACTATTGAGAGTTCACTCAAAATATGTGCACCTAATTACAGGATCACCTACTTGAAGAGCTGTGCCAAGGTAGTTGTACATGGTTTTAACTTGAGATATATAGTAGCTCTTTACACAGAGCCAGAAAAAGTTCCAGCAAATCACTTGGCAAGCTCACTGAGTTAACATATACGAATCATAATACACGTTGTGCAGTTGAAAACAAATGCTGAGCTATGATACATTTTGTGACAAAGTACTGGACAAAATAATAAAGCACACTGATAATAATTCAACCGCACGATATCACTGTCAGTTCTATACTGCACTGCAGCAGCTGTGCTTGTGTGTGCGCAGTGGAAAAACACCGCGCAGCAGTTCAATTTGTTCTTGGATCTCTTTGTATAACAAGCGTGCATAACTCACTCTTTAGTGCCTTTAAGATGGTAAATAACTATATAGTAACCTTATGAGCTTCCACAATAATTTACTAAGCTTCAATACCAAAGAATTTTGCAATTTGTAACAATGACGAATTGTTGGCGTGAGTACGATATTCTACTGACTCTCAAATGTGCTTCAATTTCCAAGTATCCACAGTTAGCAATATTTTTAGTTAAATTAAGAAGAAGTGATCACTTTCCTCATGCTCAAAACTTTGTGTGCTAGAACCTGCTAAGCATTTGGTTATTTAAGTACTCCTTATTTTCACTAATTGTTCACCAAATATATTACTTTCACAGAACTTTTTCTTGATATTTATCTCTCGAAGATCCTTGATTTCAAGCCCTGATATTATAAAACAGTCACTTTTGGTTTAGTAGTTGTGAATACTACCAGAGGTGCTTTCTCGATTTCCTACACAAGAGAAAGCCAGACAGCCTTGGTCCACTTGATTGCTTTTCTGACAAATACAGAGAGGTAGTGTTTGCGAACCCATTCTACCAGTTTCCAGGACCACCTGTCTCTGCTGCCTAGCGTATATATGTAGAACTACGACTATTTGAAGTTGCAATTGTTACCTTACAATTAAACTATACAAACTTCTTGATAGTGTAATCAATTGAGACTGCTATAGTCGCCGTCACGAATGAAGGCGGTTGCACAGAAGACAAATATTCGACGACGTCACAGTCATGTGATTTCTAGCCAATCAGGCGTAGTCTGTATCAGAGCGCATGTGAGAGCACTTGTCTATAGTTTAACAGTAAAATTAAATAATTCCGAGCAATAGTTATTCACAGTCAAATCAGAGAAATGGTGTATAATGTGTACAAATACTTCCTGTGAAAGATGGGAGACGGTTGCATCGCAGCACTTCCCCTATTACTCCTACCTGTGCGTTATATTGTCATTTACCGCCTCGTTCCTGACGGCTACTCTAGTATTGAATGAATGAATTTAAACATTGTTCCTTTAAAGATCAAGGTATACTATAAAAGGTTTGGCTTGTTAAGTTCTCGCTTGGTACTCCAACCTTGGTTTCTTCTTCCGACTAGTGGGTGTGTTATCGTGATAACCTGAGTCCATTTTAAATAGTCTATTCTTGACATGTCCCTCTCCACTTCCTCTGTCGTTTGCTCACTCTGCGGGATGTTTCATCATCCTTTGTATGTTGGTATCAGGTATTTTGTCTCTCAAAGTGACTCCTGTGTCTTTATCAGAGTCTTTCTGTGACAATTTTGTACTGTTGCAAATTTCTTGGCAGAGAGAGAGAGAGAGAGAGAGAGAGAGAGAGAGAGAGAGAGAGAGAGAGAGAGATGTTAGACACCCACAGAGAGCTACTGGGAAGATCCAGGATTCTAGAGTCTCAAACTTTAATAAATTGAAAAACATGTACATATTTCTACACACAACATGTAATTATGTAATCATAAGACCAGTTTTGGAGAGGATTCTGTCCATCATTTAGCTGTTGATCGACTGGTTGAATATCAGGTAACTTCCTCCCCCTTCTCTCGTTCCTTGGTATTCTGTTCTTCCTAATGGCTGGTTGTAAGACATCATTAAGGATCGAGGTTGGCTGATGAATTTCGACATACCAATCATAGACGACTAGCCAATAAGAAGAACAAAATACCAGGGGGAGGCAGTTACCTTATGTTGAACCAGTAGTTCAACAGTTCAATGATGGAGAGAACCCTCTCCAAAACTAGTCTTGTAATTAACATAATTACATAATGTGTTTAGAAATATCGACATATTTTTCAATGTGCTCCACTGCTTTAAACACTTCATTTTCATCAGTTTTATATCTCAAACCTTAGTTTGTAGTTGACTGACGTGTCCCATAGTATAAATTTCAAACTCTAGAATACCTTCCAGTCCAACAAATACTAGATATATATTGTTCGGAGGTGAGTGTTCTGTTTTGAAGGCTACATTATGTCCCAGATATGGATTCTATAATGGGGTTTCATGTCCATTTGTCATTATGTGTGTTTTTGAGTTGTTCATTGTTAGACCTGCGACATGCGCTATGAGGGTCGTTTATCATCTCGGGAGTATTTGAGCTGATTGGGCGAACAAAATTAGTGGATAACTAATAACATTCCTCCCATGGTACTCAAAATGCAAAGCGATTACACAATAGTTCAATATTTCAGTCATTTTAAAATGTTATGCACGGAATGTTTCACGTTCAACTAAACCTCTAATAACTACTGGCATTATTATCTGATTTGACGAGTTCAAAAACAAACTTGAACGGTTCTCTAGCTGATTGCATTAAGGCAATGTATCTATGAAAATTAAAAAATCCACAGTTTTCTTCTGATTGCTTTAATTTTTTTTCCACACACTCAGAACACAAAATATATAGTACACAAAATGTCAATGTTCTATGTTAAACCGTGTTCAAATTATTGATATTTTATTAATAATAAATCATTTTTTGATAATGTAATATGAAATTACCCTTGGACTCTACAGTTTGCATATTGTAGTTCTCTTAAAATTTTAATTTGAGCTCAATGTATGGATATAAAGAATTTGTCATAACTACATTGCTTAGATTTAATTAGTTTAGGAGAAAAAATGTTTTGTATATAGTTTATTGATATTTTCAATTTTTCAGTATGAGTTATTAAAATATTTTATTTCAGTTCAATTATTTAATACATTTTAACCAGCGCATGACAAAGTTCTCCTGAAAATTTCAAGCTAGTAATTTACAAACTAGGGTCTAAAGAGGAAAATGGAATTGAAAAAATGGACTTTAAAGTTTAACAATATATTTTTGTACTTTAAGTAAATATAATCAATTTAAAATTCCCCAGCGCCATATGTGAGACCCTTAGTTGCTTTCTTCTTCACCTGAATAGCAGTTTTTGAGAATTTTAAGCTTGCTTGGTGGTTTAAAAACTTTCCTTTCGCTTTCGCATTGTTCACAAACAATTTATGGTTCTTAGCTAACCTCTACAGAACTTTTGGTAATTTATACACAAAATTCATAAAATGTCGGCTTGTTGCGGCTTTACTATAGATTAACGAATAACTTAAAACCTATTAAATATCTGAACAAGTCAGTTAAAGCGAAAAAAGCTTTTCAAAGCTGTAGCGACGAAGTTTAGCGAGGAACGCTCACACACACTGGGACATTTAAATGCCCTCCTCGAGCTAATGACTGATATTGAGAAAACTAAAGTCTGCCGTTAAAGTACAAAGTATAAGCATAATAAAGATGCAAAAAGTAAAAATGAAAATTTTAAACAATTTTTACCAAATTTCATAGATGTATTGCCTTAAACAGAGACAGTCTGTTCCAATTAAACTAACTTTGCCCAAAAATTATTACATCGACATCTATCACGTAGCATAGTCAACTCCTTATCCACAAATGGTTATTTTGTTTTACTACGTAATGGAGTTCCTGACAACTGAGAGACGCAAATATTTGTTCCCATCTTGCTTAGCTTATGCAGTTTTATTTTAGATTGTTATGACTAAGGCCGGAGGTTTAGCAAAACAAGTAGGTTAGTAGCGATGGGATTATACTGCACCTGTGTCTCGTATATATAAGGGAGAGCGTCAACTGTTTGTAGCCATGGACGTTGAGACAGAATATTAGAAGACCCCAAAAGAAAATCGTTTATGTGAATATTTGTTAAAAGTGTAATTTGTTTTTTGATATTAGTATGAGTTGGTTAAATGGCGAAAACGTGTTAATAAGGTTCATTGTTACGAACAACTAAGTTTGCCCAAAGACGCCATAAATCTTTCCATATTTGATTTTAATATATATGTATAAATATTAGAATTATATGTGTTCCATAATAAAAGTAAGGGAGGATGGTTAGGGATCGCTTCCCTGACAAGAAAGAACTATTTGATGGACGCATACGCGGATGTATACGAGAAAGGCGGTGTCACGTGAGGTGATGCCATAATCTGCCCATTCGCGTGTGTGTAATCAAGACATAAGGACGTATTGGTGTGGCGTGTGAACATAGAACTTCCACCAGACATTCATCAGGCATTAGTTCCACTAAATGAAAAAGTGGAAACGTTTTAAATCATTTAGAATGGTGCTAGGAGGAATTATTTAATGTAAAATATCAAAAAAGTGTTAATAAAATAATACATTGTGGTGAAGAAACATCGTGTGATTTTTCATTCCATCCGTTACCACACCCTGAGATCACAAAGATCTCAATAGCTCAAAGACACAACGTCATTAATAATTACAAACACCGCACCAACGTAATAAACACAATAAGGTCAAAGGCAATGCCAACATACCAAACCTACTGAAATGATGGACACGTTTCTACATTCATTCATAAAGTATACAAATGAAGAATATTTTCAAGTAATGTGATTTCAATATGCATAAAATAAGCATTACTATTAACACTGCGTGCAGTAAATTAGAAGGCAATTGACAGTGTCATATTATACATTGTCTACACATATGCTTTGTTGAAATGGACATGATATATTACAGAATTGGGATATATTCTTCACCACTCTGTCCTCTATGTGATCTGCAAGAGGAAATGGATCGAGACCACCTTCAAATATGCCCGGCCACTTCTAGTGCCCCATCCATCAGTGAAAAATATTGGAGAGCAAGAGGATTAATGACTTCATTGTCAGAAATCCAGCATTAGCTAACAACATTGTACATTACGTATCTTTGAATAAGCTAGTAACAGTGATACAAATCTAAATTATATTGAAAATTGAGACAGATTGAAACAATTAACCTAACTTACATGTAATTAATCTTGACCGGTTTAAAGAGTTTAACTTGCTCCCATCTTTAGAATTGCCCGACTTGTTCTTGTGGATGTTTGATGTATGGTTGGTTAGGCTGACATCTAGCGGTGGGCTGATGAACTTTCATAAAGGGTTTGCTGGTGGCAAATCAAAGTTCATTACGCAGAGTTTGTGTTTTATGATGTGGATAAATCTGCAGTTACGCACCATTTTTGGACATCCAACCACAACATTGCGCCAAACATAAAACTTTTAAAAACTACAAAACACGCCGCAGAGTTGGATACCTGGAAGAAGATTCATGTGATAAAAAACGAACTCGGCGTAACGAACTTTGATTTGCCACCACCAAACCCTTTATGAAAGTTCATCAGTCTACCGCTAGATGTCAACACATCAAACATCAACAAGAATCAGTCAAATAAGGAAAAATTGAAGCTATTAACAGTGAAGCAACAAGATTCTAAAGTAAGAACAAATTAGGAATTAAAAACTTCACTTATCTTAGTAATGCTGTTATTTGCTGACCCTGGGTTTCAAGCTGTGTCCAGCTCATTCTCAAAGCCATATAAACAAATTCGTTACGAAGCTACAATCTTTTATTTTTTCATGAAAAACAAATACTGATGTTAATTCTGTTAATTATGATGATGGGAGCAAATTACGCCCTTGAAACCGGTCAAGATTAATTAACGTGTTAATTGTTTCAATCCGACTCAATTTTTATCATAACATTGTACATTTTGAACTTTCCAAACGAAAATAATATTTTATTGTGCTCCAAACTTTATCTCTACTGAGTGATCCCTGACTATTGTATCAATATTTTAACAGAGTATTTGTTTTTTAGAAATTGCTCGAAATACGATTTTCAAGTTTCCAGAAGGGGATGTTTTTGCCTCCATGTTGCACAGATCACGACAAAATGTGTTGTGTCTGAATCTGTCTTCTAAATGAATGTTACGCGTTGAAGCCATATTTTCCTTCCTCTTTCTCTGTCTGTGCAATGCAACGTATTTTTTATGCTTCACAGACGCGAAATATTGGCCGCCCTTTATGTTGCACATAATTTACAATTAATATTCCGGCCATCATCAGAGGAAAGATGCTCACTGCCATAATCTGTCAACAGCGCGTCTATTGTGACGTCCTCGCTTATGCATCATTTGTTTTCACTCTCAGCACTGCAGCTCGTTTCGTGTCTGTTTGCCGTAGACAATGCACCGCATTGTTACCAACTCAGATAGTAATCTATGCCTTGTGCACAACTAACTTGAAGTTTTGCCTATACCCCGGGAATTAGGAGACCGGAATGGTCACCAGGTCTAATGGAAGTTTTGTTAACTCTATATTTAATTACTTACAGTGTAATCTGAATTGCAATACCACGAGATTCTTAATTTACATCTTTGAATAAACTACGAACAGTGATGTGAATCTAAATTATAATGAAAATTGAGTCGGATTGAAACACTTATCACTTACATGTAATTAATCTTGACTGGTTTCAAGAGTTTAACTTGTTCCCATCATCAGAATCCAACAAAAACTCACTGAGAAGAAAATAGCACAATTCAAGAAATATAAACACTTGAAAGAGATCACTAAACTGAACAAAACCGCAATATGATTTTCAAAAATGTTTAGTTACCATCCAAGTAAGCACTACAAATTCCACATCTTCAAAAAATACAACATTAAACTGGCCTCACAAAATAATTTCAGCATAGAGAAATTACTATCCAACAAGTCAAATACTACAGAACAAGAAAGCAGGAATCTATCATATCAGTTGCCCAGATTGTGACAAGATTTACATAGGGAAAACCAAGAGGAATTTATAAACCAGACCAAAAGAACACGTGAGATGAATTAAATGCAAACAGATGGATAAATCTGCAGCTGCACATCCAACCACAACATTACGCCGAACACAAAACTTTCAAAAGCCACAAATTACACTGCAGAGTTGGATACCCGTCAGAAAATTCATATCAAAACACAAACTCCGGCTACTGAATTTTGATTTGCCGCCACCAAACCCTTTATGGAAGTACATCAGCCCACCGCTAGATGTCAGCCCAACCAACCATATATCGAACAACATTATACAAGAACCAGTCGGGCAATTCTGGTGATGGGAGCAAATTGAGCTCTTGAAACCGGCCAAGATTAATTACATGCTCAACTTTCATTATAAATCAGATTCCTAGTATCTTTACATATATTAACTTTAATATCCACAGCTTTCCCCTTGATACAAGGACAAATTTACAAAATACTGTAAACGCACTGTACAAATATATATTCACATACAATGGTAACTTTGAGTAAACTAGAAAACATACAACATACCTTGCGCTGCTCCAAAGGTTGAATGTGACTGAGTAGAAGCCGTCGAGTTTTTGAGGCTAGTGTCTCAAGCCGCGATAGTGTGGATAAATCTGTGATCTGATTGGCTACGCTTGTAAGTTGATCTGCGAAAGAACCCAAGTCTCTTCCTGTCACTTGCCGTGATAGCTGCAACAAAATTGGTAAAATCTCTTTTCAGATCAAAGTAAATTTAAGGTTAAGAACATAAAAAGGACATAATTATATTGTTTTTTAAGGGAAATGTATTTTAAAATACGTGGAAAAATAATTATTTAAACTCTCACCTTGTATACATGGAAAAATTGGCATGGTAAATGTAATATTTTGTTAAGTTCCCATTCACCATTTATGATTCCAATAACTCTGGCGTAACAGATCAAAAAATTAAATTATTAGATGTTTCATTGTGAAAACAATAACAGGCACCCTGTTAGAGATGTACTTAAACGTAGCTTAAAGGTGAAAGGGAGGTTGATAGAAATTCTGGGTCTTTGTTAATTTTGTGGCCACTGGTTGAGGCAGGACATGGGAGTGTGCCTTTGATAGCTATGCAACATGATGAAGTAGAATTAAAAACTTCGAAACCCATTCTCCTTTACATGTTTTCACACAATCTTTCAGTAAACACAACTGGAACATTGGTGATATTTCTGCAGTGCACGAAAGAAAATTATTAGTGCTAGAGTTAAATGTGTTGAACTGCATCCATTGTACGCCTTGGTCTACCAATTCGGCTGCTGACTTCACGCCCACAATCGTAAGCTTCGAGGCGATACGTGAGTTAATGTGCTCAAAACCACGCTTTATCCAGCCAGTAAATATTTAGAAAGCGTCTAATGCTAAGGAAAAGGTTACTTGACAAAAAATTGTCGATATTTATAGTGTTTAGAGTAAGATTTTCTCCTTCTGTAGGGTTTACCAGCTATACAAATTAACAAAATGTAAATTACACAGGCAAATTCACACACAATTTAGGTTACGTAAGTTATATGTCATTAAAACTTCTAGAGGTTGTTTAAGAAAATAATAGTAGTGAAACGTTTTTCACATAAGAAGCTGTTTTGGTGGATTTTATGAAAATCTCTGTCCAGCTGTCTTAACGTTTATCTGACTGGAATAAAAACTTAGTCTTTGTTCTGCTTTTCATTTTGAGTTAGTATATGCGCGCGCGCGCGCACACCACACACACACACACACACACACACACACACACACACACACACACACACACACACACACACACAAACATTCATTTTCTTCCCTCTTTTGTATTATGGAGTATCTAATAAAATCTGAACTTCGAATGTTTTGAGTGGATTAGGGCAATTCCTCGAAGTCACACAGAGAGTAAGAATCCTCTGCTTCTGTGAGAATAACATTTTCAACAATGTGACTGTTGAAACATAAGAACTGACCTGTGCCCTGAAGTTGGTGAGGTTAACAGTGGTTGCCATTAGCATCTCCTGCAGCTGTGCTTGCAGTTCCGGCGTTAGCAGCCGCATGTCTGAGAGGTCTACTCGAAGACGTCGCAGTTCTGTGTGTAGATTATCCCAGCGTCTGTGGTCGGATAACAACTCCACGTCGAATACCTGATGCAGTCTAAACGCCGTGTACGCTGGTCCATCCGCCTGGCATTCCCTGACAACATACACAAACATATTTAGTTTCAGAAATCTGTACGGAGGTATTCTTTGCATCCAACATTGTCTCTATTCCTGGGAAGTCGCCAATCGAGTGGTTCTCTTTCAATGGTCTTTTGTTTCTTAAGGGTACATATGACTGAATTTTCCAACTTCTATATTTTTTAATAAATTTTTATGAAATTTTGTGTACATATTTATATGGTAACCATATTATGCTGTGCAAAGTTTCAACTCTGTATATTCCTTGGTTCAAGAAATATTGTAAATTATTTAAATAAATTAATAGTCGCACTTAAAAAGTCCCTTGCGACAAAGTTTTCATCCAATCATTCTAAAATTTTGTAGAAATGCACTTTAAACAAGGATAAATTAGAATTGTATTGGGTTTTTATATCTGGTTATTTTTTTGGCTTACAGAAAAAAGTAAATATTTATATTTCATAATTTTTAAAAAAATATGGAGTAACAGCGTGTTCTGAAGGATAAAAAACACAGTAAAATCCATCTGACATCAAAACCCAATACAAGTTTTATTTATAGTACATATTACTACATAATATGCAAGTTTCAAGCCATTCTCATAAGAAATGCTCCGCCAGGAGCATTTTGTATAGAGCAAAATGCTGAAAAACTGCAAGCTGAGAAAAAGGCAAAAGAAAATAGCCCGACCTCAGAATTGCCCTGGACTATGTCTCCCCCTCAGATATCTTGTTTCTTTCTTCAGATGATATTTTCAATTACATTACAAATGGCAGTAGCCAATCATTAGCAAGTTCCTGTTCACCTACTTGAAGCGGCATAATCAAAATAGGAGTGAAATGGTACAGTAACAGTGCACAATAACATTATATCCCAAAAGCTTGCGTAAGCGGATATTTAAATACCATGCACAAGGAGTTAAAGGATGGCTTCTGTTGGCTTTAAAAATGGTGAAACTGAAAAAATAATGGATGCATATGATAGAGGTGGGATTGTAATATTTTTTAACGCTAAAATAAAAAAAAATCAATTTTTTACCAAAACTCAGTCATATGTACCCTTAAAAGGCCCCTCCCTGTCTTCATAGGGTAGCAGTGGATACACTGGCTATGCTCGTCAATCCCAAAAGGGAAGACTACCGAAAACCTCTCTGGGGCCACCAGCCTAGCACGCCAGCTACTAGTTTTTCAGGTTAGTACCTGATGACCTTGAGACATCTCACACCACGCCTAGGCATCACGACATAGACGCATGCATTCTCCCATAGATATTGGGAACCACTGCCTGTCGAAATCAACCCAGTCCAAAAAAAGAAAAAAAAAAAACAAAAAAAAAAAAACTCCCAGCTGGAAGGGGTAAGTTCTTCGGCCCTAGTACTTCTGGCATTTTGCTATCGCTTAATGGCTACCGTATTCCCATATCTCCGTTGTACTTACAAGAAAATTAGCTGTAAGATAATTTCTGCAAATGTTTATGACGGTAAGTGTGTATTGCAATTTGATACGATCACTTGGTGTATCTTCTAAAGCTTTGCATTTCGATTTTGTCACCAATGAACAGATGCTTATCACATAAGATTGGAAGCTGTTTACGCAAATTAAATGCAACGTACATGAAACCAACCCGCCACTGCAACACAATGCGCTTCTGAGTGTTAAAGACATTTTCGCATGGTTGGACATCATATACAAGATTTTAATGTGACGATGTTTAATATGTTGTTGATGTTAATGTAAGACGAACGTAGAAGTGCTATTTTATATATGAAACAATCAATATTGTTCTAATGAATCTTTTGAACAATCTATTAACACTTAAAAATCATTAACCTTCTCACGAAACACTTTTACAATTTTCTCGCTAAATATGGCGGACTTCTTCACTAACAAACAAAATGGCTAGGCACAGGCAATGATTGTGAAAAGTTAATGTTTTGTTCTAATCTCGCCGCACTCGATTGACCTCAATTATTGACGAATATTTTTATGAATATCACAACATTTCACAATTAGTTATTCACTTTTCGATATATGATTATTATTTCTCGTCGTTATAATTTCGATCAAAATCACTTCTTCCTCCTTGGTTATATCACACATGAACAGAAGAAGTCAGACTACACCGCCTATAATTTAACATGGTTGTTTCAGGGGGCTGGGCTTTCTGTTGCCTCTATATTTACAATTTGAATCATTTCAAAGTGCTTACAGAAAAATCTGTGTTGCACTCACATGACTTTCTCTACTCTTGTACTAACCATTCTAACAAACTCTTATTCCTATATCTTCTTCTTGTTAAGATAAACATTTGTACAAATTATCTTATTGATTATTTCCTTGTAGGTGCAAGGGGAATGTTGGAATACAGTAGGCTTTGTGCGATAGTCAAATGTTTTAAAGCTTTGAGATTCCGTTCTCTTTGTACGCGTAACATAAAAAAATGAACAACGATGACCCATTTCACGAAAGTTCTAAGTTTTCCGAAACTCACACACATAACAAGGAATATCTCCGAAATGGTTCACCCTACAAGAAAATTTATTGAGACATAAATTGTGTATTTTAACAAGATCTACATTTTATGTGCAGTATGACTTGGTCTATCTCTAACGGTTTACCAGTTATGCAAAAGTCCTCCAGAGTAAATACGACTACGGGGGCTATAGCCAGGAAATTCAAGATATACATTTCATTTGTCATCAAACTATTTCAAACATATGACATTTTAATCAAAATCGTTAGATCCATTTTCAAGAAAATCAAAATTTTCGAAAAATTTTTCATGTAAAGGGTAGTTTAGGGTGGGCTATTTTCTTCAAATTCTTCGTGTTGCATCCTTGAAAGACATTAAACTTAAATACCAACTTTGGTTTTTAACCGACCTTTCGTTTTTGAGTTATGCTGTCCACAGACACACACACGGACCTTTTTCTAAAAATGCTTTTTTTGGATTCAGGGGGCCTCAAAACATATATTTCCGTTGAAATCTTGACGTCGAATTTTTGGGTGGAATACAATACTTCCCATATTTACCAGTAGAGAAAGTAAAAATACTGCCTCAGTACAGTACCTCTGAAGCACAGTTAGCCTGAAGTCATCGGTCTCTCTCCTATCGGTGTCCACGTTTCGCTGCCTAGTGATGAGCGCGTTAGGAAACAGTGTAACGGATTATGCAATGGAATAAAACTACATTAGTAATAAGGCGAGTGGTTTTTAATTGCACGATACTAAAAATTGACACGGTGCTTGTGTAGCTATTTTGTATTATGTGAATAATATGCAAACGTTACTAAGAAGGAAAAAAGATTAGAATGTAATCACTTCCGTCTCGAACAGCTTACATTGTAGTACGAAACAGCCGTTAGCAAACTTTAACGCGATGGAAGTTTTTTGTTGTTATGTGAAGTAGGGTTTGGCTAATAGGATCGGTGAATTTTTAACTCATTTTGTTAGCCATGTTGTTATTTTTTTCTTTCCTTGAGCTTTAGGTGGAGTTTTAATCACTAAACCACTACCCCCGTTCGCTGCGCCCCTACTTACTTGTTTGAACTGCTAGTTAACGTAAACTTCACGGCTGTTGAAATAATTATGTTTTGAGAGCATCTCTAACAAAATCCCTCCCTCCCTCTACGCTGTTAAATCCCCCGCAGAAGATTGGGTAAAAAGGCGATCAAATAATCTGTTGGACCAAGCTGATGAGTAGAATACCCTGAATATTCGCCCTAACAACACAAAGTAGTGCATAACTAATAAACAAAAGAACACAAACTTTACTTTCTTTGTTGTTTACGTTTAATAAGCACAGATAGCATGTTAAAAAATCTGATGTGCTGCACTCACATGACTTTCTCTACTCTTGTACTAACCATTCTAACAAACTCTTATTCCTATATCTTCATGTTAGTTAAGATAAACATTTGTACAAATTATCTTATAGCTTATTTCCTTGTAGGTACAAGGGGAATATGGGAATACAGTAGGCTTTGTGCGATAGTCAAATGTTTTAAAGCTTTGAGATTCTGTTCTCTTTACACACTTAACACAAAACAACGATGTTCCATTTCACGAAAGTTTTAAGTTTTCTGAAACTCGCACACATAACAAGGAATATCTCCGAAATGGTTCACCCTACAAGAAAATTTATTGAGACATATATTGTGTATTATAGCAAGATCTACATTTTTTGTAGTGAACAATTTGTTCTATCCTTAACGGTTTACCAGTTATGCAAAAGTCGTCCAGAGTAAATACGATTACAGGGGCTATAGCCAGAAAATTCAAAATATACATTTCATTTGTCATAAAAATATCTCAAACATATAACATTTTAATCAAAATCGTTAGATCCATTTGTAAGCAAATCAAAATTTTCGAAAAATTTTCCATGTAAAGGGTAGTTTAGGGTGGGCTATTTTCTTCAAATTCTTCGTGTTGCATCCTTGAAAGACATTAAACTTAAATACCAACTTTGGTTTTTAACCGACTTTTCGTTTTTGGGTTATGCTGTCCACAGACTGACACACAGAAACACACACACACACACGAACCTTTTTCTAAATATGTTTTTTTTTTTTTTTTTTTTTTTTTTTTAGATTCAGGTGGCCTTAAAACATATATTTCCGGTGACTGACAGACACACATACACGAACCGTTTCCTAAAAATGCTCTTTTTGGATTCAGGGGGTCTCAAAACATGTTTCCGGTGAAATATTGACATGGAATTTTTGAGTTGAATATAATAATTCCTCTACTTTACTATACGTACTAGAGAAAGTAAAAAAGTACACCGAGATTTAACCGGAAATACATGATTTGGACCCCTAAATCCAAATACTTTTACTAAAAGGTCGTATGTGTGGTAGGTACATATAAAGAACTTAACTCAAAAAGGAAAACTCGGTTAAAATTCTTAATTGGTGTTTTAAGTTTAGCGTCTTTGAGGGATACGACGAGAAGATTTTAAAGAAAATTCCGCACCCTGGACTGCCTAAGCTTAAGCCTACCATTATATTCGCCATTTCCACAACAAAATATTGTGACAAAGTGACAAAAGTCCAGTCCAGTTACTTTTTTCTGTCACTTCATTTTCTTCTAACTGAACAACAGTTCTATTCTACTAACGTAAACACTGTCCTCAGTTCTTCGTCATATTACGACTCAACTGTTTTCTTCTCGAAACCCTGACTCACTCTTTTCTGTATTTCTTCACTTTCTCTGTCTCTCAAACACTAACTCTGAGGTTACAGTCACTCGACACTCATTAACTGCTTTGCTTCCCTTTCGACGAAACCGTGCACACACATACTAAAACTAAAGAATGACTGCTGCAAATACTTATGACCATTAGTAACTACTACTCAACTACGTATTAAAATGTCGCCTCGTCTCCTTAAATAGCAAGGATGACGTCACATGGACTTATCTTCACATTTTCTGGAATCTCTACAAATACGCCAGCAACCCTACACTTCTCGAATAATCTCGAAAACCCCTTTGACTTGCCGCGCTCATTGTTGTCACGTGTTTGCTCGTGTGCGTGGTATGTGGTGTGAGGTAGCTTGGCCCCGACCGTCCTTTGTTGTACGGACGCAGTGGAGAAGGTCATGTAAGTGCACACAAGATATTTTTAAAGGAAATGGTGTTTTTGAAATTATTCAAAGAATCATTTGGGTGAACATGAGAGCTCTTTTAGACTGCATATGCTGCTTGCAGAGGTTTATTTGCTACCTACTGTTCTTTTGCGAGTATTCTTCGCTCCTCCTTTGTGGCAAAGTTGCAGCGTTCCATCAAAGCTTTGACTGTATTAAAATTAAGAAGACTGGAAGGATTTGTTCTTTACAAGTCGTGATGTGATTGCAATCGCATTACTAATGCTGCGTGCCTTCAAAGGCAGAGCCAGATGAGCATTTGGGAAATAATCGGAAGCATCCATGTTGATTATGGGGTTCATTAGGAAAGTGCGGCAAGCAGATAGTGGTAATTGCGTTGTCAGGAACGAGGCAGGGAGAAACGGGTAAACATCTGGCAAAAGTTGCTTAAGCTATGTCTGTCACAGGGAGATTTGACGCTCAAATTTAGAGCTGGGCGCGTTAGGCTCCAAGAATTAAAAAATCTGGTGTGTTGCACTCACATGACTTTCTCTACTCTTGTACTAACCATTCTTACAAACTCTTATTCCTATATCTTCTTCATGTTAATACAGATATCTGATGTGTTACACTCACATGACTTTCTCTACTCTTGTACTAACCATTCTTACAAACTCTTATTCCTATATCTTCTTCATGTTAATACAGATATCTGATGTGTTGCACTCACATGACTTTCTCTACTCTTGTACTAACCATTCTTACAAACTCTTATTCCTATATCTTCTTCATGTTAATACAGATATCTGATGTGTTGCACTAACATGACTTTCTCTACTCTTGTACTAACCATTCTTACAAACTCTTATTCCTATATCTTCTTCATGTTAATACAGATATCTGATGTGTTACACTCACATGACTTTCTCTACTCTTGTACTAACCATTCTTACAAACTCTTATTCCTATATCTTCTTCATGTTAATACAGATATCTGATGTGTTGCACTAACATGACTTTCTCTACTCTTGTACTAACCATTCTTACAAACTCTTATTTCTATATCTTCTTCGTGTTAGTTAAGATAAACATTTCTACAAATTATCTTATTGCTTATTTCCTTGTAGGTGCAACGGGAACTTAGAATACAGTAGGCTTTTTGCGATAGTCAAATGTTTTAAAGGTTTGAGATTCAACAATGATCAACGATGATCCATTTCAAGGAAGTTCTAAGCTTTCCGAAACTCACACACATAACATGGAATATCTCCGAAATGGTTCACCCTACAAGAAAATTTATTTAGATATAAATTGTGTATTTTAGCAAGATCTACATTTTTTGTATAGTATGATTTGGTCTATCTCTAACGGTTTACCAGTTATGCAGAAGTCGTCCAGAGTAAATACGACTACAGGGGCTATAGCCAGAAAATTCAAGATGTACATTTCATTTGTCATAAAAATATCTCAAACATGTGACACTTTAATCAAACTCGTTAGAGCCATTTTCAAGAAAATCAAAATTTTCGAAACATTTTCCATGTAAAGGGTAGTTTAGGTTGGGGCTATTTTCTTCAAAATCTTCGTGTCGCATCCTTGAAAGACATTAAACTTAAATACCAACTTTGGTTTTTAACAGAGTTTTCGTTTTTGAGTTATGCTGTCTACAGACCGATATACACACATGGACTTTTTTCTAAAAATGCTTTTTTGGATTCAGGGGGCGTCAAAACATATATTTCCGGTGAAATCTCGACATCGAATTTTTAAGTGGAATACAATACTTCCTCTATTTAGCATAGGTAGCAGAGAAAGTAATAATTGGAGCTTTTGGCATTTTGTTCACATTATTACAAATTAATTAAACCTAATCTCTAAGTCCATATAGCAGAAAGTTTACCAGTAAACATCTCATGACTGGATTTAAGCAAGGCAGCTCTTTGCTGAATGTAAAGATTGCTTTCCTTAATCTTTTTACGAGTTCTGCTTTAAGTAATTTTGCGAGGTGTATCGCCACTCATAGTGGCGTTATATTATATGTCACGCTGTTGAAATCCGGAGTGGCTTGCAGAAGATGTGTCCCAATTAGTGAGGCCCTCCAAAGGTGCTTGGCACACAATTTATTCTCTACTGCAGATACCATCACCGCATTCATCTCAGCGAGTATGTTAATTGCCGACAAGGAGCTCTTTACAATGATCAAAAACCAGGCGAACCTGCCGCCTAATGGTCGATTTAAACCTCTGTGGTTCATCATTGCACGAAGGAAAGGAAATTTGGTATTGCATTCACACAGCTTTCTCTATCCACAGTTGCACAAACAGCTCTTGCGATAGCATATTGTTCTATTTTCTTGATCTTAATCAGTTTTATTACTACAGTGGAACTTTGATAACTGCAAGCTGAAGGGACAAGGGGAAAAAATAATATATCTAAAAATTCCACCCTTCTGCTTAACGCTTTCTTTGTTAGCCCCGTATTGCAACTACCACACAGTGTCACTGGTTAGTAACTATCCCTCACCCCATAAGACGATAAAACAGAGACGATCCCAAATGGCGCGTATTAATAAATTTGTTTTGTGTACACGAAGCTCAAATTGACCCTAATGCAATTTTACTTTTGAACAAATCGCGGTTCCACTTCACTGGAAATATTTATGCACAAAAAATCGTTATTGGAGTGTTGAAAGACCTAACCGCTTTTACCGGGAATGTCTGCATGAAAACAAAATAGTGTAGTGTGCTATTCGGACTAATAGGCCCAATTTGTTTTGCGGAAACAATTAATAAGAGGTAATTTCGTTGCTTTGCAATGACAAGGTTGAAATTGAGTTAATGTGTGCTATTTCAATCTGTAACATCACTGATGCCACCTGGTGGTTCATGCGAGAGACTGAAAAATGATAGTTCTATTTGCAGAGAAAAAAAGTTACCTCTTTGGGGTGACAAAGTTTTATCTACACTATTAATCTATTTGAACTGAGAATTATATCTGCACGATTAAGCTTTTTGGAGTAACACCGTACTGTCTAAAGTAATTCAGCTGAGTCAGACTTCAAGGATTTTCCCTCCACTGCTAAAATCGTAAGTTATAAGCAACTATAAAATTCAGCCAGACACTATAAGTGAAATAGAATTTAATTTGAGTTATCATCCATGTGAAGAAGCACATCGTCTCACTGTAAGAGTATTTGGAGAAAGAAAGTATAGTGCAAGTCATAACAAAGGTCAATCTAAAGCCAGCAAGAAGAACTAAGAAAATGTCCAAAGGAAAAAAAATGAAGCTTTAAAAGACATGATGAAACTTATGCCTGAACTTGATGATTTTACTCTACTCTGCTTCAAATTTAACTAAAAGATTATAAATGTTTGTTTTAGTTGTTCTTTTTACTTTCTGTACTACGTATATAGCAAGTAGAGGAACTATTGTACTCCTCCCAAAACTTCGATGTCCAGATTTCACCGGAAATATACGTTTTGAGGCCCCTGAATCTAATAAAAGCATGTTTAGAAAAAGGTCCGTGTGTGTGTGTCTGTATGTATGCCTGTGAGTCTGTGGACAGCATAATTCAAAAACGAAAAGTCGGTTAAAGACCAAAGTTAGTATTTAAATTTAATGTCCTTCAAGGATACGACAAGAAGATTTTGAAGAAAATTCCTCCACCCTAAACTGCCCTTTATATGGAAAATTTTTCGAAAATTTTTATTTTCTTGAAAATGACAGAAAGGATTTTCATTACAATGCCTTATGTTTGAGATATTTTATGGTAAATGAAATGTATATTCCTGGCTATAGCCGATGTATTCCTGTTTACTCTTGATCACTTGCATAACTCGTAATCCGTAAGAGATGGACAAAATCTTGCTGAACAAAAATGTAGATCAAGCTAAAACACACAGTTTATGTCCGAATAAATTTTCTTGTAGAGTGAACCACTTCGGAGATATTCCTTGTTATTTGTGTCAGTTTCGGAAAACAAACTTTCATCTAATGTAAGATCGTTGTTCATTGTTTATATATTAGCCGTGCAAAGAGAACGGGATTTGATAGCTTTAAAAGATTTGACTATCACTCAAAGCCTACTGTATTCCCATATTGCCCTTTTTTCCACATTTATTTATTGCAACCATCCTATACAAAAATAGTGTTCTTAGTTAAACCCAGGAATTTGAATACACAATTGTGAATACACAATTACATATGAATCTGTAAATGTTACAAATAAGCTAATAAAACTCCATTTTGATTTGTTATCAACAAATCACTTAATTCATTTTTGTTGAACTTGTTGAAAATTGAAGTTAGAACATGGTATTGCAAACAGTTTAGGTAATCTGGGCATAACAAGGTTACACTGTGTAATTTAGCTGGACGCGACGATCACAAAACCCTGAACTTAATACAAATTGTATCATAAATGCTCAATTTTTGCACAATGAGCTATTGAACAATAACTGTTACAGTTATTGGACTCTATAACTTTAAGGTCTGATTTCTCAGAACAAGATAGTCTATTAGAATCTTCACATTAAAAAGCAACGATTTGTTGGGAAATTAACTGAGAAAGGTTGTGCAATTTTTAAGTAGAACTCTCCGACGGCACCTACAGCAGACTTCTTGTGGAAATTCATGATGTTTTTGAAGATAGTTATCACCAACAACAAATGGCCTCCGCGATACCCCGATTTAACTCTGTGATTTTTATCTCTTAATCGATTAAAATCTAATATAATCGATTAAAGGAGAATGTGTACAGAATAGATCCACATGATTTAGAGGAACTCTAAATTTCTTTAATTCTTCCAGGGTGTGTGTGTTTGTCTTATGCAATTTATGTTTTAAGTTACCCGAGATAGAAATCCGAGGGAGTTAAGTCGGGGGACCGAAGGGGGCAGAAATATGTACTAATGATTCTGTCCTGAAACACACTTTCAATTTTTCTCACCGAAAACAGAGTCTTGTTGAAAAAAAAGAAGCCAAAATCACGCTTCCTGTCTGTTAATT
Organism: Tenodera sinensis; assembly: GCA_030765045.1. Taxonomy (NCBI): domain Eukaryota; kingdom Metazoa; phylum Arthropoda; class Insecta; order Mantodea; family Mantidae; genus Tenodera; species Tenodera sinensis. Next base: position 14,154,352 of record CM060966.1, read on the forward strand.
CTCTCTAAAAAAGGGGCAAAATTGTACTCAGGTATGTACGGGTGACAATTGTTGAGTCGAAAAATATTGGCTCTATAACTTAGAACCTGATATTGTTCATGAAATAACACTTCATGACGAAACATTTGGTGTATGGTGCGCCATTAGCGCACATACATATTTAGTAGTAATTATGACGGATTACTCCCCACTGTCGTGTGGTGCTGTATACTTTCACCCTCAACTTGCAAACCTGTGTTTGGAGAGTTTGTGTGCTGTAAGGGCCACAGTACTAGAGGAATGTACTTACTCAAGGACGTCTCTGAGAGGCACGTCTAGAGTGCCGTTGCCATACAGTAAGTTGGAGAAAAAGCCTCCAGAAGAGCGCTGGAACAGTACTCCAGGTCTGTCCACCAGCCTGGTGAGGGCCGAGTATCCGGGTTCGTCATACAGGGGCCGGCAAATGAACACTTCCCCGTGTCCTCCAACTAGCAATGCACTTAGAGCTAGCGCCCACAAACCAACAGAGAAGATACTCATCAAAACCACAGACCTGAAACAAAACAAGTCATTAATCACATTAAATATGACGAATAAAAGGTCGTCTAGCGCGAAAGATGTTTAGAACATTGAGTACTTTACCTACACAGCCTGTCAACATAGCAGGACTAAATGGCAAATGTTTTGTTTACTAATTGGGCTCCATTACCCATGCACGCATACAACGGTGAAAGTCCAAGGTAGCTCAAAAACTGGTTTTGCCATATGTCTGCGAGTTTGTTATCAGCCACTGCAAGTAAGGAAGCACTATTGTTTTTTCAAGCTTTCCGAGCAGTCATCTCGAGACCTAAACAGGTAGTTTTACTGCCAATATTCCTGACCTTCCGCTCCATACATACGACAAAGTGCGATTGCCATGGGTATGTTGACGAATTTATTCCATTAGACATGCTGGAATGCAATTATTTCTTATTTTATAGCTAGTCGACTCATTTTAGCAACAAGTGGAAAATACAAAAATAGTTTTAAAGCTCTACCTCTCTATACTAATTGCAAAAGTAAACGATAAAAGAGTGCTTGCATATTGGAAATTAAACATTCGACTAATTTTGTTTATGTAACAATACACTATAGAGGAAAAGGGCAGAGCAAGTTATGTTTCAGCTTAACGTCAAGAAGACGCCGTTAAAGTCTACGCACTTACACCGGAACACCTTGAACAGCCGCTTCCAAATGTTTTCCGAAGCACGCGGGACTCGCCGTGGACACGGAAGAGGTAAAGTTTATCGAGTAGTCAGTCCAGGCCAGAGCCTGGACTCTGCTGTAAAACAGCGGAATTATTAGTTGGGTTCTAGATCACTGAATATATCAAAATTAAATTATTTTGTTGTTTAACGACGCTGTCAATTGGCAGGATCACATCAGCGTCGCCGGTGTGCCGGAATTTCGTCCCGCAGGAGTTCTTTTTCATGCCAGTAAATCTACTGACATGGAGCTGTCGTTTTTAAGCACACTTAAAAACCATAGGCCTAGGCCGGGTTTGAACCCGCGACCTTGGGATCAGTAGGCCAGCGTCTAACCAACTGAGCCACCCAGACCGACACTGAAGATATCATTCATCATCATCATTATCATCATCAATAATAGATATAACACTGGACTATTTCAGGAAAAAATCGGATAGTAAAACAGGTTTATTTATTTTGGATATACAGTTTCTCCTTTGACAAATTCTTCTTCCAATTATTATTATAGCTATTGTTATAGCTGTTGTTGTTATTGTGATTGCTGCTGTGATTATTATTATTATTATTATTATTATTATTATTATTATTATTATTATTATTATTATTATTATTATTATTATTATTATTATTATTATTATTATTATTATTATTATTATTATTATTATTATTATTATTATTATTATTATTATTATTATTATTATTATTATTATTATTATTATTACTAACGAAAAATTGATTATATACATTATCTTTATGTAAAATAATTATTTCAAATGTTTCTAAAACAGCAGCACCACCATAAAATGTCAACATTCATTTTTTAAACACCTGGGAAAGGATGCACAGATTTCTTTTGTTTGGACAGAATAATTAAGTACAGAACAAATTTTCGTTTCTTGTTTCCTGAGCAAAAAAAAAAAAAAAAAATCTCTCCTCACCTTAAACGACTGCATGGAAATATAAACAAACACGTCCAGTAACCCGTCCCCAGGATAGGTTCAACTACTCGATCAGAAAATTCTTCATGTTTCCCCTCAACACCTCTCGGCCATCGCAAAACATTTGGAGCCAGCTGTACATTTCCTATGACCTGGGTAACATCATTTATCCAAACAATGACCCATGTTTCATTTCTGTTGTGAAGGCACCCAGAGGTTTGTGTCCGTTAACTCCGATATTAGGATGAAAATGGCGATGGAACGAGAGGACCTACAGATTTTACCACGGGCTCCGAATCATATGTTAGCCGAGGTGAAGACTTGGATGGCAGAGAGTTATAATTGCCAGTCAAGAGCCGGGAATCGAACTACGGACGAAAACACCCTCAAAGGACATGCTGAAGGAGTGGGAGGGTCACAGTGAGGTGAGAACTGGGTTACTGAAGGAAAAGCGAAGAAGATAGACTTGACACATTGCACATAGACACTGGACAAGGTTAGATAATAGAGGGGAACCATTAGGGGTAATGAGACCTTTTGTCACAGGGTAGCATGGAAAAGGAAGCTTTTATTAGAAAAATAACATTTTCTATGGACTCTTGAAGAAACAAATAAGATTAAGCCGGATAAAACGAGTGGAAGCACTTGGAACACTGATAAGAGGAAGAAGAAGAATGAAGTGAGTGAAATGGGCGGAAAAAAGTAGTGATGCAGCTGTTTTAGGAAGAACAGCGTTGAAACTGTCCAGAAAGAAAAAAGTAAACTCTCTGGTGCATCGGAGTTAAAGTTTCTTGGCAACAGATGCACTGGAATGATGCTAAATGGAAAACCATTCCAGCCAGAAGAATATTACAAATGAGAGAAGACACTAAGTTTAGGATTTACATGCAATGAACGTCGGAAAATAAGGAAGAAGAGAGAAGGATGGATAGTCAATGTGCAATCTTCCCTTGGGCGCTAAGAATTCAAACAAGTATTATAAAGTTAGAAAGAAGAGTGAAATTCATGTATTAAATTATTTATTCTTGAAGTTGATAATGTTGTTTTAGCTTGTGAAATAACAGTGCAATGTCCTGGAAATAAAAGTAGGCGGTTTAAGTCTTTATTGGTACATAAGTTTCATCTAATTATTAAAGAGAAAGAAAATAATGAAATACAAAACGTGCCCTGTCACACACTTTTCAGTACTTCAGAGATCTAAATTTTTTCTGAAGTATGTTTTTGTCTATATGTTGTAGCTTAGATATTATGAAAAATTCCTTCAGAATAAAGACGCCTTTATAGCCTACTAGCAGTAATATGAAGATGTATGTTTTATTGTTTATCTAAATATCTTAAACGTATTATACAGGGTGTCTACAAAACCCGCTAGTCCACCGACTCAGGGTTAGCATTATTTATTCACCCTAGATGGCCGCAAAATTCTTCCCGAACTTCTCTCGTGTGCCTCTTCACCTCTGAGTATACACCTCCTGCCCTCGGTTCTCTCCCCTTGGGAGGTCTTGTTAACCTACATGATAGTACCTCATGCCACTACTTGAATGAAGTGTTTCCCGACCGGTGGATAGGACGAGGAGGCTATAGATAATGGGCCGCAATATCACCTTACCCCATTAGACCTTTTTGTGTAGATATTTGTTCAGTAAAAAGTGATGAGCTGATAGCTAGAATTCGTGATGTTGTGAGCCTAATCACACCGCAATATCTGTGAAATCCATTTCATGCCATCATGCTAAGTTTGGAAGTGTACAGAAAAATCAATGGAGGACACATTGAAACGAACCAGCGAGGTGTAGTAGATGGAAAACAATGTAATAAATGTCAGTAGTACACAGAAGAGTTACAAAGTGAGAAGTATGTCCTATTCAAGGAAATAATTACCTACTTATTTTGTGAACGTGCTGTATTTTAATTACAATCGTTAAGGCTATTTTTAAGAAAATGGAAAAGTTAAACTCTTTCATGAAAAGGATAGTTTGGCATAGGAGATTTTGTTGAAACTCTTCGTCTCATATCCTTGAACCTAACTCAAATACTAGGTTTGGTGTTTCGATTTCAGCTATCTGCTCTGTCTTCCTCATAAACAGACGAAATAATGTATCCTAAAATACCAAAAGAAGTAGACATAAGAAAGAAACTGGACTACACTCATGGAAACAAAAATGGAAAACAAAGGAAAGGAGCAATAATTCAGAATACTTTCCATCCGTAAGAAGTAGTTTAAGACAACTGCCAAGATTTCCCTCCTATTATCACAGGAACGGACACATTTGTTAGTCCAGTATGCAACTGTCAAGATGAGGTCCCATTTTTTAAAATTTCTTTTTATTTTCTCTACTGGTAAGTAGAGCAACTATTGTATTCCACTAACAAATTCGATGTCGAGATTTCACTGAAATATATATATTGTGTGTGTGTGTGTGTGTGTATGTGTGTGTGTGTGTGTGTGTGTGTGTGTGTGTGTGTGTGTGTGTGTCAGTCTGTGCCAGCATAACTGAAAAACGAAAATTCGGTTGTAAACCAAAGTTGCTATTTAAGTTTAATGTCTTTAACAAAGATAAACACGTTAACACGATGAAAAAACTGAAGCTGTTAACAGTGAATTAAATTGTATATTAAATTTACTTTGAGGGACCAAAGTTATTCCGTGTTGCTTAAACATTTTTGTAAATACGTATTTTATTACCTCAAGGATGGTAAATAAACTGTTTAAAAGTACAATCATCTTTTATTTTCTTGAGGGTGATAAAAATTTGGAGATATTCGTATTGTTGAGGACTGTGTAATCAACAATATTACCTCAATATATGTATAGCTACTTCATTTGCGGACTTGTAATTTTACTTATAATAATAGTATGTTTTCAGGTTCGATTTTACTTTCAAGTAGGTATGATACACACAAGATATACCTGCTTTTTTTACTGAGAGCGTGGAGGGAACGCATAATGCGAGTGGGCAAGCCTCGTCGTAACAATATATTATTGCTTTCTGCAAGGCCAGTGACCTCACACTATCTAGGCCAGTAGGTCACTGGCACTGTGGTGTAAACATTTGGAATCAAAACGGATAATCTATACTGATAGGCGTTGTTCATTTCGTGTGTAAATCACGACGAAGCAAAAATCAACAGGTAGTAAATTATGTGATTGATTTGTGATAGAACTGTTATACGACGAGGAAAATGACAAAAGTGCATGCATATTAAGGCAGCACTTATCAAAATATTTGTAACAATACTCCTATGTTGGTAATACTTACGCAAGCAAGGTAGAACCTGCTCTACCCTCGACACCGCAACAGCCGCAAGTTACACCACTGAGCAGGAGTAGCCAAAGGAAGAGAACAGAGGATGCCGCACCAAGACCTGTCAGCCAGCGCCATTGTTCCACCTCGCCGATCCCCCGAACTATCTGCATCGCTGTGTTGCGAGCCTCCTCTACCCTGTAGGTAAGGTCCCGTGAGACGACATCCAGAGACCACGCCGAGTCGTACAGGATCTCTTTCTGACGCGCCAAGTGCCTCTTGATCGCTGTTGACACAAATACACATTGCTTACTAGTTGAAAAATATATCCAAAGTGGGACATTTATGCAGAACTTACAGGATAGCTGGTTTCGATTAATATTCAGAAATTAAGAACGCAAAACCACTAGAGTCGAGTTGCAAGAGTAAAAGATGAACAGATGTCAGGCCCTTGGGAGGAAGGGATGAGATGAGAGTACTCTACGGGCCTGTTGGAATCCGGCCTAGGAGCGCGAGCCAGCCTGAGGGTTTCTAACGTGTTAGATATTCTTTATTTTGACCCCAGGGTTCACTAAGCAGCCGACAAACTAATGGGTTTCAACGTCGGTGCCCCCCAGCAGATCAGGCGACTATAATGCCACCCTTTCCTCTAGAACAGCAGTTGTAGTTCGTAAAGTTCCCACACAGCAGCGCCAACTCGCCCATCACGAACACTTGCGACTCTGAAAAATGGGATTGAAATTAAGGTGAAATGAAGTGTATGGACGGGAAATTCGGGAACATATATAATTTTCCTTCCCAGCATTTGTCTCGTGACCCCTAAATACCATGGCTCATAAGATCGGTCGCGAGAATCGAACCCACGACCTATGAGTGCGGACCTCACCCATTACCACGGTGACCTCTAGCCTCGATTTTACTGACGTCAGCATATTTAGTTTAACCAGACTTACAGGAAGATACCCCCCACAAAATCATGTTATGGTAATTCGGATATTTTAAAATTCCCTTCATATATCCTTTCACTGGCCCCCAAATGACACTGGCAAAAGCGCAACGTGGAGGTCTACTATTGAATGCTGTAGAAGGGCAGAACGAGAGGGAGGAGTATGGATCTCCGTTGGCTTTGACCTAGATACAGACTGTGTGACCTACTGACCAATGCGGCTATCCTTCGTCTCTTTCTCGACGCGCATGGGTATATACTGGAATTCTCCTCGTGCTTGCTGCGCCACCAGGGTCAAGTTGCCATCCCTGAGGTCCCTCACTCTCGTCAGTCGTTGCTCCGTCAACAGCTGCAAAACAATAACAGTCATTGTTACAATAATGTACTACCTTAAAACATAACTGTATTAGTAAAATTGATTGGTACTGAGGGGAAAACTCAATTAGAGCATTAACTAACAGTTTAACGAATGGTGAATATTTGGCCCAATACGTTAACGAGTTATTCATCTAATTCGTTTGTGAAGTTGTAGACCAGAGTAAATATTATTTGTTGCAGTTTTCAGTTGTCGTCTAGGTTCAACTCATGTGTTGAGATTTGAGCGGAGACTACTCTTGACAAATGAAGAGTCCGGTTTGTGTTAATGTCAGTTTATTTCTTCTTAATTAACAAACAACTCTGCTAACAGCTTAGACCTGTCCTTGACACCGCTAAGGTGACCTAACTCTGACTCACAAAAAGGTTCAGGTAGGCGATTACAAAGCCCTCTGAAGAGCAGACGCTGTAACATTACTTTAGACGAAATAAATTACAGGTAGTAAATGAAGGGCTATTCACAATGAAACTATGCACAACATGAGCTACAGAATTGTTCATGTTTGTGTTTACGTCATACCAATCAGAGAGTGATCCACCATACATCTCATCATGTGATGATCCTCTCACTTAACATCAAATTTTCTGTCGCCATGTGTTGAATCGCCTGTTTTCTGTGTAAGATCACGGAAAAGGAATCACTGTGATATCACAGTAAAACAGATTCTGAGGATAGGTAGTGATTTTTTGGGCGTTAACGTCCTCTAACGATTAGGTGATATTGGACAACGAATGAACTGGATAAAATGATTCTCAAATGAGCCCGGGGTCCATAGAGGTTACAGTTATCTAACCTCAACTTTGAAAATAAGGGAAAACCCTACCAAGGCAGGCATATTTTTATGAACCCGTTGGGAAGCGTGACCTGGGTTGTCCAAGAAGAAGTTGGAAGATGGAATTAGCCTCGGAACGGCGCAGAAATGACCCATCCTTCAGAGGGAGAAGAAAAACTGGGTAGCTAGCTCGTTCATTTTAATACAAGCAGTTCGAAGTATAAGTGCAGACATTTGTGTTTGTATTTCCATTTATAATGAACAGTATTAAATCAATATTTACTTCACTTACGGGCTTAAAATTTTACTTATGAAGAGTAATATGTTTTCAGGTGAATTAGTATGCGTGGAACACACAAACCATACGTGTTTATTTTCCCCGAGAACACGGCTCAGGAGGCCACAAGAATGCGCGGATGCCTTAATAATTCCAGGTTCAAACACCCGTGCCATTGCTGGAGCTTCCTAGAGAGGGCGATGCATAACCCGACGACCAAGCAGCCCTCTAATGTCCATGAGGAGCACTCTTTCCTTTGAGCCAGCATCCGCACCATCTGTCCGACACTGCCAGACGCCACAAGCTTAGAAGCACGTTTGAAAAATGCGAATGAAAGAAAATGAAAGGTAAATGGAGTGGAAATCGTGGCAGAAATGAAACCACCTCGATCACGGAAAGCCGTGAAAAACCCAAGGTCAGGGTGAACTGTAGACGAAAAATGAACCCGTGATCTCTCGAATGCGAACTTTACACGTTACCGTGGAGCCATCTCGGTCAGTATAACTGATCAAGATTAACTACACAAACAAAAAATCTGATGTGTTGCACTCACATGACTTTCTCTACTCTTGTACTAACTATTCTTACAAACTCTTATTCCTATATCTTCTTCATGTTAATACAGATATCTGATGTGTTACACTCACATGACTTTCTCTACTCTTGTACTAACTATTCTTACAAACTCTTATTCCTATATCTTCTTCATGTTAATACAGATATCTGATGTGTTACACTCACATGACTTTCTCTACTCTTGTACTAACCATTCTTACAAACTCTTATTCCTATATCTTCTTCATGTTAATACAGATATCTGATGTGTTACACTCACATGACTTTCTCTACTCTTGTACTAACCATTCTTACAAACTCTTATTCCTATATCTTCTTCATGTTAATACAGATATCTGATGTGTTACACTCACATGACTTTCTCTACTCTTGTGCTAACCGTTCATACAAACTCTTATTCCTATATCTTCTTCATGTTAATACAGATATCTGATGTGTTGCACTCACATGACTTTCTCTACTCTTGTACTAACCATTCTTACAAACTCTTATTCCTATATCTTCTTCATGTTAATACAGATATCTGATGTGTTGCACTCACATGACTTTCTCTACTCTTGTACTAACCATTCTTACAAACTCTTATTCCTATATCTTCTTCATGTTAATACAGATATCTGATGTGTTGCACTCACATGACTTTCTCTACTCTTGTACTAACCATTCTTACAAACTCTTATTCCTATATCTTCTTCATGTTAATACAGATATCTGATGTGTTGCACTCACATGACTTTCTCTACTCTTGTACTAACCATTCTTACAAACTCTTATTCCTATATCTTCTTCATGTTAATACAGATATCTGATGTGTTGCACTCACATGACTTTCTCTACTCTTGTACTAACCATTCTTACAAACTCTTATTCCTATATCTTCTTCATGTTAATACAGATATCTGATGTGTTGCACTCACATGACTTTCTCTACTCTTGTACTAACCATTCTTACAAACTCTTATTCCTATATCTTCTTCATGTTAATACAGATATCTGATGTGTTACACTCACATGACTTTCTCTACTCTTGTACTAACCATTCTTACAAACTCTTATTCCTATATCTTCTTCATGTTAATACAGATATCTGATATGTTGCACTCACATGACTTTCTCTACTCTTGTACTAACCATTCTTACAAACTCTTATTCCTATATCTTCTTCATGTTAATACAGATATCTGATGTGTTACACTCACATGACTTTCTCTACTCTTGTACTAACCATTCTTACAAACTCTTATTCCTATATCTTCTTCATGTTAATACAGATATCTGATGTGTTACACTCACATGACTTTCTCTACTCTTGTACTAACCATTCTTACAAACTCTTATTCCTATATCTTCTTCATGTTAATACAGATATCTGATATGTTGCACTCACATGACTTTCTCTACTCTTGTACTAACCATTCTTACAAACTCTTATTCCTATATCTTCTTCATGTTAATACAGATATCTGATGTGTTACACTCACATGACTTTCTCTACTCTTGTACTAACCATTCTTACAAACTCTTATTCCTATATCTTCTTCATGTTAATACAGATATCTGATGTGTTGCACTCACACGACTTTCTCTACTCTTGTACTAACCATTCTTACAAACTCTTATTCCTATATCTTCTTCGTGTTAATACAGATATCTGATGTGTTGCACTCACATGACTTTCTCTACTCTTGTACTAACCATTCTTACAAACTCTTATTCCTATATCTTCTTCATGTTAATACAGATATCTGATGTGTTGCACTCACATGACTTTCTCTACTGTTGTACTAACCATTCTTACAAACTCTTATTCCTATATCTTCTTCATGTTAATACAGATATCTGATGTGTTGCACTCACATGACTTTCTCTACTGTTGTACTAACCATTCTTACAAACTCTTATTCCTATATCTTCTTCATGTTAATACAGATATCTGATGTGTTACACTCACACGACTTTCTCTACTCTTGTACTAACCATTCTTACAAACTCTTATTCCTATATCTTCTTCATGTTAATACAGATATCTGATGTGTTGCACTCACATGACTTTCTCTACTCTTGTACTAACCATTCTTACAAACTCTTATTCCTATATCTTCTTCATGTTAATACAGATATCTGATGTGTTACACTCACATGACTTTCTCTACTCTTGTACTAACCATTCTTACAAACTCTTATTGCTATATCTTCTTCATGTTAATACAGATATCTGATGTGTTACACTCACACGACTTTCTCTACTCTTGTACTAACCATTCTTACAAACTCTTATTCCTATATCTTCTTCATGTTAATACAGATATCTGATGTGTTGCACTCACATGACTTTCTCTACTCTTGTACTAACCATTCTTACAAACTCTTATTCCTATATCTTCTTCGTGTTAATCGAGACAAAGGATTGCACAACATTAATTTCCTTGTATGTGCAAGAGGAATATGGGAATTTGAGCGATAATCAAATCTTTTAAAGGTGTTCGCTATATGAAGGCTTTGAAATTACGTTCTCTTTGCATGGCAAGGATATAAAAATTAATAACGATATTCCATTTGAGAAGTATTGCAGAACTCACATAAATAACAAGGAATATTTCCGAAATTGTCCACTCAAAAAATAAATAAATAAAAATAAATTAATTGGTGTCTTTTACGAGAGCTACAGTTTTTTTACAGTGAGATTTCGTCTATCTCTTATGGTTTAAGAGTTATACAAAAGTCATCTAGAGTAAACAGAACTACATAGGCTACAGCCAGAAAATTCAAAATATACATTTTGTTTGTCATAAAAATATCTCAAACGTATGGCATTTTAATCAAAATCGTTACTAACTTTCGAGCAAATAAAAATTTTGAAAAAATTCTTCATGTAAAGAGTAGTTTAGCGTGGAGGAATTTTCTTCAAAATCTTCGTGCCGCATCCTTGAAAGACATTAAACTTAAATAACAACTTTGGTTTTTAACCGACTTTTTGTTTTTGAGTTATCTGTCCACAGACTGACAGACACAGAAACACGAACCTTTTTCTAAAAATACTTTTGTTTTGACTCAGGGGATCTCATAACATATTTCCGGTGAAATCTCAACATCAAATTTGTGGGAGGAATACAATACTTTCCCTACTTACTATTCGTAGTATAGAAGGTAAAAATATTAACAATTATAATACTGAAATGTGTTTAAATATAGTAGAACTTGACTTTCACAATCCGTATAGTCCATATTTTATACCGTATTATATCTGAAGTACCATTTTAAATTATTCTACTTTGGTAAGGAAATTTTGGATTTCAACATTTGTTAGTATATGTGTTGTAAGCAGTGGCTGCTAAGGTATATATCTCTTAATTAGGTTATTTTTAGATTGAGAACACCATTTTAACTGAAAACATACACTGCATGTGGACTGAAATTCAAATAATACATACTCTAATTGCTTATGGATTTACATGATAACCACATAAAATTGCCGTTTCAAATCAAGACGAAACTCCCACAATTATTGCCAAATGAATGATATCAGATGTCCCTAATATTTCTCAAGATTTGAAAATAGTTGGAACACTGAATAACGTGTTTCAGTTTTGACTGTAACTTCATTAGTTCACACTGACTCTTCAGTAATGTAAACTAGTTCAATTTTACGTCGTTTCACTTAGTTTTCACTACCAACTTTCTTCGTGATGAAATACGGGCATGATGAAATACGCAAGATGAAGCCTCTTCTTCCGGAGGGTTCACTCCAAAATAAAACTTCACGAATATCTCAGGAAAGCAGCATTCGTGAGAAACTCACTCGGAGAACAGCACCAGAAACGCATTCAGTAACTGGCCCAGGAGAACGCTCGCTTGGATAGCAACTGGATAGTTTCATAAAGTTCTACAATGGGAAACTTTTAGAAGATTATGGTTATCTGACGATAGTGATTACGGTGTTTACACTGGATCACTGTGTTGTTATCTGTTTGTCTGCCCAACGAGGCCTATAATCGCGCGTCAGATATTGATGTGTTACAGCTAATCTGTTATTTTGATGGAAGAAAATAAAAACCTTGAAGGCGGTTATGGTATTTATATAATACCACGTGCTGTAGTGGAATTGAGTAAACTATACACCACAGGTTCCCTTTCCTGCCTCCTCTTGCTGTTTAGGTCTTGGCGTCAGATTTACGGGAAGGTAAACATAAGTGAGCATGTTGCATGGACAACCGACATCGTTCACTAAGCTTTATGAAACTTTCTCAAGGATTTGAAGCGGCAATATTGCGGGGTTCCCTTGTGAACGAAGGAGGGAAAATTGAGGGATAATAGCCCACGCTACAAACGAATTTCGTGCACATAACAGGCCCAGTTGGTCGTTATGCTTTGTTAATTCTTGTAGAGGGCAAAGGTCAATGGAAGAGGAAGATAGGTAGCGTTTTATATCCCAGGGAATCAAGTTGATTTCGTTTCTGTAACGATTGCATTATGAAGTTACCACATATAGAAATTTCTATACGAATATTACTGTATAGGATTTATTATGAAACATGAGCAAATAATACAGTTATATTTAACTGAGGAATAATGATAATGCTAAAACTACTTCTAATAATCATCATCGCAATAGTAGGTATATCTCTTAAAGAACTATTCACTAAACCTATTCTTTCAGAGATTAATAGGTGAGAAATGTACTGAAAACAACCTTTCGATATAAATTATTTAGTCGTATAAACATATTCTTATGAATCTAGCTCACTGCCATTCGGTACGGGTCCAATGTGGGCTATTACCCTCGGGGGGGAACAGATGAGGCAAAAGGAGACCACAGGTCGATATAGAGCGGGAACAGAGTAAAGCCGCAGAGACGTGCAGAAGTTCCTAGCAGCTCTACAGATAGCCATCCGGCGCTACTCCGAAGTTCCTCACTACCTCACTAGAGGCCTGAGCAATCGCACGCAGTTGGTTCAGGGAAGAAGGTTTACTGAGTCCATCTGGTCTGTCTGGGTGGGTCAGTTGGTTAGACGCTGGCCTACGGATCCCAAGGTCGCGGGTTCAAACCCGGCCCAGGCCGATGGTTTTTAAGTGTGCTTAAAAACGACAGCTCCATGTCAGTAGATTTACTGGCATGTAAAAGAACTCCTGCGAGACAAAATTCCGGCACACCGGCGACGCTGATGTGATCCTGGCAATTGACAGCGTCGTTAAAGAAGAGAATAATTTAATTTAATTTTTGAGTCCATCTGCCCGCGTATTGCTCGAACCACGTTCATATGTTGGTTTTGAAGCACTGTATAATTTTCCCAATTTTCTTCAAATAGGAAGTCTACTCTTGTTAGTTCTTATTGAATTGTGTATAGGTAACTGAAAAACCATAAATGACAGAAAATAGATTGGTACACATATAATGTAGTCCTTTTGAAGCCTAGCGTTTATAACGAAGTTGAATTTTTTTTAAAATACTGGACATTTGTGAATTTGCGGCCTGTAGAATGTATAATTATTTTATAATGTACTATAATTAATAATTATATCATTTTTAGTTTCTTTCCCACGTACACAGTACACCGAGTAGGTACAGAATTCCAACCAAAAGTTAAATATTGATATTTCACCGAAAATGGAGCGAAGGAATAATATCTATATTGTGTACTAAGAACTGTAAGTGATACTTATCAGGTCGAGAATGCATTTAGGGAATACGAGGTCCTCAGGAGTGAGTTTAACAAGCATTCGAGGTCTGATAGGTAACTTACAGTCCGTGGTTAGCCAATTACTCATTGAAGAAAACCGTAAAAAGCAATAAAAAATGTAAATTGCTTTTCCACATTTTGTTTAACATTAAGAAAAAAATGAATTCTCAATGTGAACAAATGAAAATCTACGTCTAAATTATATGGTAAAAGCCATCTTATCCACTCCTTATGTTAACACATTTGTATATTTCATGTGAAAATCGAGGTTCCAACTCAAGATGTACTGAACAAATAAAAAGAACTGAATCGTTTCATAATGTTAGCAAATATCCAGTTGCTTATTTAATATTTCAATCAATAATTCATAACTTCTTAACTTATTTTTAGGTTACGTCATTTCCTGCTGGTACCGGAAGTACTAAATACCAGTCTTACCACCCAGAAACACAATATTTCACTGAAAATGTATGTTCTTGAACTCAAAAGAAGCATTTTTAAAACAAAGACCAGTGTGTACTTGTCTAACTGAACTGAATAACCAACTCAAAAGGAAGAGTCAATTGAAAATCGAACTTGTATTTAAGATCAGCTTCTTCTAAGAATACACAGAAGTTTTTCAAGAAAATCCCTCCATCCTAAATTACCTTTACTTGAAACATTATTAAGCCCGGTAAGCGGAAGGTCTGTGTTTCAAATCCCAGTTGTGGCATTGAATTTTTAAGTTCCAGTTCTACCTCTCAAACATTATTACATATTTGATTTTCTCAAAAATGATTCTAAAAATGGTAATTATTATTTATTTATGTCAACAAACTTAGTGCTGGTGTTTCTGAAACACACAAGTCCTCTGTGGGCAATGTTTAAGAGGTGAAATCAGGACTGAAAAATTCAATGCCATAGTTGGGATTTGAACCACGGATCTTCCGCTTATCGAGCTTTAGTGGTTAAAGCAGCCGCTCCCTGTCCTAGCTATGCAAAGAGAACTAAATTTCAAAGTAATTACTTAAAGATTTGACAATCGCTTAAGCCCTTCCGTATTTTCCTTATTCCATTGTAACTAAAAGGAAATAACCATCAAGACAATTTTTGCAAACATTTGTCTTAATAAATATGAAATAGCAGAATATGGGTTTGTACCGAAAGGACTGAATTTAATTTACCGCACAACTTCAATTACAATTTACAACCTTCAGGTATATTAATTCAGAGTTTCCTTTAATATAATGACACTGGCTACGGCAAGCAACAAAGGACAATCGGGGCTGAGCTACTTCACACCAAATAGCAGGCGCGATGTGTATCTAAGGCGCTTAAGGTCAAACTTCGCCACGCCACTCACGCCAGCAAACACGTAACAACCAGCGTGGCACGCCAAAAAATGGGGTTTCCTATGTCATTCGAGAAATGTCCGGTGGTCGGCTTGTTTGTAGACGTGAGAGAAAGACATGGCTACGTTATCGGCAGCATAAAAGTCTGCGAAGTACGTAAAGGTAGGCAGTTTTTTTGAGTCGGTCAGTGTGTCAGGAGTGTGAAACACTTGTGAAAGATCCGTCGCGTCGAAGTGAAGAGATTTAGACGAGTGTTGAGCGATTGTATCGTCGGAATGTGTGTTTGAGAGACAGTGAAAGGGCTGAGTCAAGGTCACGAGAAGAAAACAATTGTGGGTTGCAATCTCACAAAAGACTGTAGACTGTGTTAACTTCAGTAGAAAACAACTGTGTGTATTTGTGCAAATATTTAAAAGAAAAAAAAAGTGATAAAAGAAATTGGCCTCTCCATTGTGTCTACCGAGTGAGGGAGCCTAGTTGAGTTCCCGGTACCAGTGTGGGAACTTTCTCCTACTGGGAGACCTGATCCGGGGTGCACTCAGCCTCGTTAGGTTCGTGAGGGGCCAACTGAGGAGCTACTTGATTGAAAAGTAACGAAACCTGGTTGCGATGACCGCATATTCCGGTCGGGAGGTATCGGGGGGTTACTACGTCTCACCCTTCAGTACTGCACCTACCGGATGAGGTGGCGGACGCAGGGGTCGAGCGGTAGGCATTGGCTCCCAAAGTGTGTTGCCTTGTTAATATTGTATATGCATGGTACCTTCCTTAGTGTGACTTCCTGACACTCAGCATTTTGTGAAACTTTACTTTCCTTTAACGCTGTACCAATAATTTTATCTCCCCTCCCTTCCCCCTCCCTTCCCCCTCCCCCTCTTCTCCTTGACTTTCCTCTTCCACTTTTCTGTTACCTTTTTTAGGAAATCCCTTACCACCTTATTTCTTTCTTCGTGCTTGCTTGTTAACTTTTTCGATGAAACTAAATTAGCCCGCATTTTGTTCCATTTCTTGTCTCAGATTTTCTCTCTCCGTTGTTTTGACTTCACACTCATTGTCAGACAACGCCTCGCACTTTCCTCAAACTCACTAAATTTACATATTCCTTCATTATTTCCTCTTAGCCAATTTAATATCATTCCCATTCTTATCAAAGCTAACTTTTTTACTTTCTCTACTGGTAAGTAGAAGTATTCTATTCCACCCAAAAATTCGATGTCGGGATTTCACTGGAAATATGTTTTGAGACCCCTTGAATCCCCCCCCCCCAAAAAAAAGCATTTTTAGAAAAAGGACCGTGTGTGTGTCAAAGCGAAAAGTCGGTTAAAAACCAAAGTTGGTATTTAAGTTTAATGTCTTTCAAGGATGCGACACGAAGATTTTGAAGAAAATAGCCCCACCCTAAACTACCCTTTACATGGAAAATTTTTCGATGAAAATGGCTCTAACGATTTTGACTAAAATGTCATATGTTTGAGATATTTTTAAGACAAATGAAATGTATATTGTGAATTTTCTGGCTATAGCCCCTGTAGTCGTATTTACTCTGGATGACTTTTGCATAACTGGTAAACCGTTAGAGATAGACCAAATCATACTACACAAAAAATGTAGATCTTGCTAAAATACACAATTTATGTCTGAATAAATTTTCTTATAGGGTGAACCATTTCGGAGATATTCCTTGTTATGTGTGTGAGTTTGGAAAAACTTAAAACTTTCGTGAAATGGAACATCGTTGATAATTTTTTATGTGTTAAATGTGTAAAGAGAATGGAATCTCAAAGCTTTAAAAGATTTGACTATAGCTCAAAGCCTACTGTGTTCTGACATTCCCCTTGCACCTACAAGGAAATAAGCAATAAGTTAATTTATACAAATGTTTATTTCAACTAACACGAAGAAGATATAGGAATACGAGTTTGTAAAGGTAGCACAGAAGTAGAGAAAGTCATGTGAGTGCAGTATGTCAGACTTATAATTTGCGTATCGTTATATTTTTGACCCGAGAATATAGTGAGCTTCAGAAAATGAAAAAAAGGAGTATATTCTACATTCAATGTGAAAAGTTGAAAAGAATTTTGTATGGCTTGTATTCATCCGTGATACGGAATATCCACAGTATTCATTCCGCCAGCATTCTGCGGCCAGAAGCCCAGCACGCTAGCCTGCGAGTCCAGACTTATCGTATCCTTTTTATGGCTTGGATGTACGCTCATGAAAGCGAACATGTGTGTGTGTGTATTAAGGTTAAAAAAATCTGAAGTGTTGCTCTCACATGACTTTCTCTACTCTTGTACTAACCATTCTTACAAACTCTTATTCCTCTATCTTCTTCGTGTTAGTTGAAATAAACATTTGTACAAATTATCTCATTGCTTATTTCCTTGTAGGTACAAGGTGAATGTTATTTGAATCCTTAGATAACACATTTAAGATTCTGTATGCAAATTTACATACAAATCAGAGCAAAAATGAAATATAAGGAATAAATTTTACACAAAAAGCATAACTGAGAGGGGGAAGGGCCATTTATGTTTGATTACGATACATTAAGAGATACATTAACCTTGGGAATGTTGCAGTTCTTAATAAAAGAATTGTCATAATTATGGTATTAAATATTCTAGTTTTAATTCCTGTGTTTTCGTGAAATTTATTGTGAAAGAAATCTAATGTGACATCTGTTATTTTTTTGTTTCGAAAAGACATCCCTTACACACATTCATGTCACCAATCCAACTAATGCTACCAAATGATCTCAATTATTTTGAATTGTATAGTTCACAATTTGCTGTCATACCAAAAAGACAGCTCTGTTTTAAACAATGCTATACGACCTATGCACCAGATTCAACCTAATATTAGGGCCAAGGTCACAGAGTGGTTTTTCCCGATGTTTCTAGGGGATATTTTGCGGAACTATGGCTGCAATGGTAATGAAGCTAACTACGTTATCAACCGAGCACACCTGCTCCTGTAAATTACTACTCGCTCCCTCCCCCCCCCCCCCCCCCCCATCTTGTTTATAACAGAAGGAAGACGAACTGAACAGAATGCGTCACCGGGGTTTTAATATATTTTCCTTAACTGAACGTCATAATTGAGTAATTATGTTATTTAACTTGGAAAGAAAGTTTTAAATACATAAATGATATTCAAAACTGCACTTCTTTTAATTTGCCTTACTCATCTAAAATGACATACATTTTCTTTCTGCAACTATAACTATAAGAGTTATAATAGAGATAGACATCCTGACAGATACAAAGAATACAATTAAGTGACGCCTTGCGCGACTGTTTGTGAACACGTGACAACAATCACAGTGCAACACATAGGGTTTTTGAGATTATTCGCGAAGTGTCCGACGGCCGGCGTATTTGTAGAGATTCTAGAAAAGGTGGAGTTCAACGAAGGTTCGTGTTACCCCATTCTCGCCATATAAGGAGGCGAGGCAACGAGAACTTGGGGTCATTCAGTGTTTAGTTTCAGCGCACGCGCGCGCGTGTGTGTGTCAGCTGCGTGTGTATGGTTGGGTTAAACGGAAGATAATAAAGCAGTTAATGAGTGTTGAGTGATCGTGTCGTCAGAGTTAGTGAGAACTGAAAGATAGAAATTGTGTCTTAAAATTACGAGAAGACAACATCAGTTAGTTGTAATATAATGAAGGACCTTAGACTGTGCTAACACCACTAAAAGAAAACTTAAAATAAAGTGAGAAAAATATAACTGGACTGAATATGGTCATCTTATCACACTGGTGTCAGGAGTGGGCTTTGTCAAATTGTCATTTATTAATATATTTACTTATAAATAAAACATCATATAATACAGCACCATAGCTTCAATCTCCCATAACTTGATCACCGTTGAGATAGTAAATCGTATACAATAAATTTACGTCTCTATGTATGAAACAGTTAAAGTATTACAATATACGAATGAATAAACAAAGCTAGTTGTGCATTTCTTTCCTGGAACAGTTATATGAGTATATTTGTGATTGAAAGATGTATATCATACTTACTGACTCTACCCGCAGGACCACGTCCAGACCTGAAGTATCCACAGTGTCGCAAAGGGAGCGGAATCTGGACGAACATTGTCTCCGAAATAGGTCTACCTGCAGTCGCAGATCTGCCAGACGTTCTCTCGAGTCCACTATCAGGTCCCTGGTCGATGCAGCATTTGACAGCAACGCTTCCACCTTCGCCGATATTGCCCTTGCCTCTGTAAAGAAAAATCCTATAATATAGCTGCAGCCTTCAGTTTAAGGCAGGACGGTTTTTATGGCATGTATCGGAATAAAGCTGCAGAATTCAACTTCATTTTACGGCCACAGTCCATATTCGTAACACAGAAACACACATGGGTCACAGACAGCAATAGTTTTCAGCTTCTAGGACCTAATTAATGGAAAGAAAAGGCATTTTAGGTGTTTAGGAAACGGAAGGATGTTACGACTGAACGTTTAGGGCACTTGTTGCTCCAGATTTTTCATTTTATTAGCTTCTTGGTTTTTTTTTTTTTTCCTCTCTACCATACGTGGAGTTATTCCATTTCACCCAAAAATTAAAATGGTCAAAACTATTTTTTAATACTTCCATTACTTTATGAATCAAGTATTACTAATTTTGGGTTGAAAAGAAAAACGAATATGACAAAGAAAAAATCTGATGTGTTGCACTCAGATGACTTTCTCTACTTTTGTACTAACCATTCTTACAAACTCTTATTCCTATGTCTTCTTCGTGTTAGTTGAGATAAACATTTGTACAAATTATCTTTGTGCGATTGTGAAATCTTTTAAAATTTTGAGATTTTGTTGTCTTTGCACACTTAACATATAAAAAATGAACGACGATGATCCATTTGACGAAAGTTCTAAGTTTTCCGAAACTCACACACATAAGAAGGAATACCTCCGAAATGGTTCACCCTACAAGAAAATTTATTCAGACATAAATTGTGTATTTTAGCAAGATCTACATTTTTTGTATAATACGATTTGGTCTATCTCTAACGGTTTACCAGTTATGCAAAAGTCGTCCAGAGTAAATACGACTACAGGGGCTATAGCCAGAAAATTTAAGATATACATTTCATTTGTCATAAAAATATCTCAAACATACGACATTTTAATCAAAATAATTAGAGCCATTTTCAAGAAAATAAAAATTTTCGAAAAAATGTCCATGTAAAGGGTTGTTTAGGGTGGGGCTATTTTCTTCAAAATCTTCGTGTCGCATCCTTGAAAGACATTAAACTTAAATACCAACTTTGACTTTTAACCGACTTTTCGTTTTTTAGTTATGCTGTCCACAGACTGACAGACAGACACACAGACACACACACGGACCTTTTTCTAAAAATGCTTTTTTTGGATTCAGGGGGCTTCAAAAAATATATTTCCGGTGAAATCTCGACATCGAATTTTTGGGTGGAATACAATACTTCCCCTGCTTACCAGTAGAGAAAGTAAAAATGCACTGCTCAGCTTCCTAAAACTAATCCAATGGATTGAATTAAGATAGTAAGAATGAATGATTTATTGAGTAGCAAATCTTGGGCTACTGCTAAGCTGGGCCACAGCCCCTTTGCTGTTAGGGTAGCCCTTCTGTATAATTGCCTTTTGCATACAAATTACACATGTTTACCTTTACATTAATCTTACTCTGCTCCCACCTTTTAATTATTATTTGTTTTATTTCATCTCCCAAACCTATTCATTTTCCCTCTTTCTTAACTTTTCTTATTAGCTTCACTCTTATAACTTTTATTAATCAGTTTACATTGTACCCATCGCTAATCTTCATTATCCCAATTACAGCACTTCACTCTAACCTCACTTTTACCCTCCAATACTTCATTCATGGATTCCTCAACCAGTTTTTAACCTTGTTACTCTCGACGAAGTATCTCTTGCTTTCTGTCCTGCTTAGTTTTCCCTTTCCCCCTCCCCCGCCTTGATTCCTTAGCTATTTCATTTGACATTTTTTTCTGAATTCACATTTTTTCCGCTTCCTCCCGCCACTCCACTGTTGTCATCCCCCCCCTGGCTCTTTTCTCTGTTTATTTTGAGTTCCGCATCTTGTGTTTTGCTCACACTTGAATTCGACGCAGTTCATACTGGAACCACACGTGTTGCAAAATATGATAGTAACAAACAAAGAGTTGACATAACTAAATAATCAAGAAGACTCACCAGAAATATGTAGAATTGCTACACTTAACCAATTTCCTGAAACAGAGTGGCTGAGACTTTTATACACATGGTTCTACAGATAAACTGAGAAATAATGGGGATATGGTATACATTTTAAACACTTTTTACATTATTTTACATTACCTAGAGACTATCCACAAATTTTGATGAAGTGATTGCAACACAATGAGCATTAGAAGAGGTATACTAGGACTGAGATAAAAGAAAATGAAGTCGTTGTTCTCACAGACTCAATTTTTGCAATTCAAGCAATTGAACAGTCCACACATTCCTTATTTTTCCAAGTTTCGAAAAACTTAAAACTTTCGTGAAATGCAACATCGTTGTTCATTTGTTTATGTTAATCGTGCAAAGAGAACGGAATCTCAAAGCTTTAAAAGATTTGACTATCGCTCAAAGCCTACTGTATTCTAATATTCCCCTTGTACCTACAAGGAAATAAGCAATAAGATAATTTGTATAAATGTTTAACTCAAGTAACACGAAGATATAACAATAAGAGTTTGTAAGAATGGTTAGTAAAGGAGCAGAGAAAGTCATGTAAATGCAACACAATTTTAAATCTAAATCTTCTCCTACCGTCAGCATTTATGGTACATTAGTTGCTTCTGAAGATTGCGCTTACGTAAATAGGATTTCCAAACACAAAGAATTGCTTCAGCAGTGATCACTGCGCCTCGCAGTAGAAGTTTCTAAAGAGTGCGATGGATCTGGAAGGGAAACACATAAGCAAAATGGAGTTATTAGATTCCCTCATCTGGCAAATCAGAGAAGAGCGCAAGGCAAAACATGAGAGAGGAGTAATGCATTCATAACGCTCTTGGCTTGGAGACGAGAGAGATTCTGTCAGAAAAATATTTCCTTTACTGTTACCAGCGAAATATTCATATGTTCCTGTAAATCAGACTCGCTCGTATAAACCCTCAGACTGCTCAGGGAAACCACAGTTATTATTGTTAGACCAATATGATGTGTTGCTTTGACATTATTTTATCTATTCTCTCTTGGCTACAAAATATTAAGTAGTTTCTTATCAGAAATATTGTAATCGAAAAAAAAAGTTCTATGAAAAAGCTTCTTCTTTACCTGATTACCCGAGGATCACACGCCTGGAGGGGAGCTGACAAACCTATGGACTGGACAGAGTGAAGACCTGGAAGCGGGTGGTCAGCCCAGCAACGGATATTATAGTGAGGAAGAGGATAATATGAAATGCAGGTAAAGTGGATGAATGGAAAGGCGACGATGGAGCAACTGGTGGAATGACTGGCAGGGAAAACTGTAGAAACCGGAAAAAACCATCCAGACGCCGCTTCGTCCACCACGAATACATCATGCGGGTCCCTGGGATCGAACCTGGACTGCCCTGGTAATAGGGAACGGTCTAACTCAGGAATGTCCAATGGAAGCAATTCGAATAGCCATGATCATTAGACAAAAGTGACTGGTCATCAGTTTAAATCCGAAACTCGTGAAATCGAATCTCAGCGACTTCATACGTAAAGGATGGGGAGGGTGCACGTAAAATAATCAGAGTTATGGCACCGGCAACGTTGATGGGGTTACATAATTATGATTGCAGTTGCAAGGATTTTTAGGTTTGATAAAAAAGAAAACACTGCAATTACAGTGATATAAATTAGTATTTATAACGAAGCTATAAATATATTTATTTTTAAATGCCAAAATAATATGAATATAAAAAATCTGTATTAAAATATTCTAAACCTTCGGGTAAACATCTTTAATGGTTACGAAGATGAATTTATTTGCATGAGCACAGGAAAACGAATAGCGACTTTCTCCTAAAAAAATAGGTGCACGTTCTTAAAAGCGCAAACGTACATGGAAAATCCACGAAATCGTTAACGGAATAAGCACATCGACTTAACTTTTGTGCTTTAGCGGGATCCACCTATATGTTTTTGTTTATCTTTCGCGGTTTACCAATTACACAAAATTCATTCAGAATGCATAGGCCTTCATGGGCTATTTCCAAATATATTTAAGATATACGTTACATGTGTATTGAAAATATCTTAATGCAGGACACTTTAATCAAAATCTTGTTTTTTTTTTCTTTTTTTTTATGAAATCAAAAATACCGAAACTGTTTCTATGTAAAGTTTACTTTGGGACGGGGACATTTTAAAAAGCCTTAGTGTCATATCCTTGGTGGATAACAAATTTCGTATTTAATGGATTTTTCGTTTTTACTTTTTCTAGTACGTACAGTTAAACAGAGGAAGTATTGTGTTCCACCCAAAAATTCTATGTAGAGATTTCATCAGAAATATGTTTTAAGGTCCCGTGGTTCGAAAACAGAAACAGGTCTGTCCGTGTATGTGTGTGTGATTCTGTGGAGAGCATAACTCAAAAACGAAAAGTTGGCTAAACACCAAAGTTGATATTTAAGTTTAATGTATTTCAGGGATCCGCCACGAACATTTTATAAAAAAATGGCTCCACCCTAAACCATCCTTTAAATATAAAATGAAGCAAGTACTCTATTTTCAATGTTAATATGCAATTGTTAATATGTTTGTAATCTAATAGACACAATTTCTATTAGTTTCATGGAAAATACTAACATCGTATTACATTATTCACTTCCACAATGCTTTTGCAGTTTGTAATTTGGGTTAGATACTCTTGTATAAAACAATATGTAACAGAATAATGCAAGAAAAGTAAAAAAGAACAAATATAAGAGCTTGAGATATAAAAAAGGACTCAGAACAGCGTTCTGCCAGGACCCTCTGGTTCTGTATTTGAAAGCATTGTTATTTGTGTCGAACAATAATCGGCTCACCTGCATGAGCAAAATAAATACAGAAATATTGTGCAGTGTGTGTTAAATATGTATTTTTATAAATACATAGACACCTAGGAGCACAAATTGTTAGGTTATTTTTCGACTGGAGCATTTCTCCACGCATATAATGAACATCTTGGAGTCTAAGGGTGCAAGAGACAGGAATCTACCGTTTTTACATAAGACGAATGGGACAGTGTTATCAACAAAACAGGTAAAAAGTTTCTTTCTGAGAACATAGTCTTTAGGATGTTTAGACTTCACGAATAAGGAGCGATTCAGTGGGGAAACATAAAATAGATCAGAACAGAGAAAGTTTCTGCATCTCAATGCAATATAAATACTCTATCCCTCTGGCAAAATCCTTCGTTGGTATTGAATATAGCACTGAAACCCCTCTACATTAAGTAAAATAATATTCTTAACGGAAAGGTATACAAGATCTGCTTTCCTTTGTTCCTCCAAATGTCTGTATATTTTTACTACATGAACTACCGTCTTACGCTGAGGGAGAAGAGAAAATTCGTTGCTGTGTAGCATTTTGATATTGACCTCAGACAATCAAATTTCTCCTTTCACGCAGACAGGATACAAAGATAATGAAAGCTGCAGCGTTCAGAAACTAACAATTTAAATAGGGGAGTGTTTTTAATATCAAAGTACAATGGAGTTAGTAAGAGCTTATTTATTGAATATCCCTACCAGCCAGTTTCATTCTAAATGCAGATTAATACAGCCACTTTTGGCGCCTTGTACAGCTTAAATTTAGTATCATAGCAAACTCTGTAGTAAGAAGACGTAGCTAAGGTTTCCTGAAATTCAAAGCACGTCACCAGAACAACAGAGCATTGCCTCTTGCAGTTTTCTTGTCTAGTTTCTGCTCTCTTTGCTATTCTTAGATGAATATACGAATATGAATATCGTACTAGGTGTAAGGGTTATAGTGGACAGACATGAATGGCGACTTCTTGACGTTAAGCTGAAACAGAAGTTTCCTTCCCACTTTCCTATATAGTGCATGGTACGACATATAAAAATGAATAACGATGTTGCATTTGGCAGGAGTAGAAGTTCTCCAAAAGGCACACAAATAACGAGGAATATCTCTGAAATGGTTCAGTCTACAAAAATTTTAGACATAAATTGTGTGTTTTAGCAAGATCTACAGTAAGATTTGGTCTATATGTTCCGGTTCACCAGTTATACAAAAGTCATCCAGAGTAAATATGACTACATTATGTGGTGACTGGATACATTTTCCAAGAAACCTGTGTCTCAAGTAGGAGACTCTTCCAGGAGGAAAAATATCAACCATAGACGCCTCTATTACAAAATGTATGATATAGTTGATAACCACTTCGACGCACGATTTCAATATTCTAAACTGAAATTTTAAAATTTATTGTCACATGAAAAATATATATAATACTCTAATCACCTTCCCGAAAACAACTTACATCTTTTAGATGTGCATCGAAAGTTCTTCAACACCTTTCAATTGAAAAATGGACCTGATTGGTCTGCATACAGAAGAGTTTAAAAATAAAACCATAAGTGAACTTCCGATACAAATGAACCCTAACTCAATGAAAAAATAATTTTTAATGTGTTTAAAATGTTAGCTCTGTAAGTACAGTTTCAATAGGAAGGTCATTTTCAGAATCAAAAACTGCTCTCGAAATTCTACTTTAAGATAGACTTTCTCATTTAGGAATTAGCTTAGTTGAGGCTCACCTAAAACAACCAAGAAAAAAGGAACAGTTCTGTGAAGGCATGATTAGAACATTTGCTTCCCAGGATAGAAGGACAGAATATCGATTCCTTAGATGTTATAAAGGTAATCTACCAAAGTGCCAAAGATTAATTGAAGTCCAAACATTAGTTATCTTTCTGTCCGTGCGTATGAGACTGAACTGTTCCTAAACGGCTGGACAGATTATCACATTTTGTGTCATAAAGGTGATTCGAGAATGGTTTAGATTCACAATATGAGCCGATAGAACTTATTTTTAATGAATTAATGTATTGTTGATCTTAGGATGGTTTATCTTCACAATTAAATGCGTCAAGCAGCGTTGCGATCACGTTTTAGAATTTCCGGTATTTGGTGCTGCGATCGGATTCTAGGAATGTTTGTTACAGCTGAGCTTTAATATTACATTAAAAGTGCGCTTATTGAGAAAAAGTAATTAAAAGTCTAATTAACAAATATAGGTTGTGCAAATGTGTAAGGCGCAGTATTCTAGATGCTTTTTCACGAATTTCAATGATCTATAACCTGTAAAAATCATCTTAACCTACAAATGTAGTATATCGATATTTGTTGAAGTAAGGTCTTAAAGTGTAGATAAAACATATACATTGTGCAAATGCGTATTGTGCATGATTTTCCATGGATTACAATGATGTAATTAAAAATATACATTGTGCAAATTGTGGTACAGCCTTTCTAATATGTTTTTATACAGTATCAAGTTAATGCAACAAACATGGCCATTTTTCCGCTGGAGTGCATGCGCAATGGATACTTCTAACCCAAAAGAGAAGCACCATTGGTGTGATTAGCGATGTTCTGATTTTTTTTTCTTCTTTTCTTTTACAGTGATATGCTGATACTGCATACAACCACAGAAAATAGCTTATAACAGTTCATGCATCGCCGGAAATATATAACGAGACGTTAATAAAGATTGAGGATACTTGTATTCTCATTTCGAATATAGCAATCACTCATTTCGGCACGCCAAAGCCTACCGCCGAGCAGCATAAATCATTAAGTAAGATATTCCATAGCACTGCAATTCATCTATGCAGTTTTGCACCTGAAAATTTTCTAACCTCTACATTGCGAAACTAGAAATTTTCCGTTAATAGGCGTATTGTGCAAGCCAGTTTCCGTTTAAGAAAGGGAATTTAGCGTGTTTTTGAACGCTAAGTTCACGGGGCCATAAAATATTTCCGTTTTAGAGAGATTTCCACTTACCAGGGGTCGTTGAAGGCAGTATTAAGATTAATAATAGTATACCATAGTAATAATAGTAGAATTGCTGCTTGTTGGTGGATTCATAAACCACCTGTTGATTCACTCAATTTAATAAAATGTAGCTTATAATAGTTTACTTAACCTTTTCTTTCTTTGCTATCTCATTGATTTTCTGAGAAGATAATGTTCTTTTTCCCATTTACAGCTTGTATATTTATTTGTTTGCATGTTTACTCTATTTCACTGTCGTTTTTTGCTCGTGTATAAGTCCCATTAGATGCTTAACGCTTTAGTTGCTACATTTGATTACGCAGTAAGATATTATGCACCTCACGCTGTATTAATTTGGATGTACTTAAAGCACGTAGGTAGTAAGCTTATTCTGTAACTTTCACTGGGGAGTTCGGCACGTGACGTGCATGCATAGTGTGTGTGTGTTTGTGTGTGTGTGTGTGTGTGTGTGTGTGTGTGTGTGTGTGTGTGTGTGTGTGTGTGTGTGTGTGTGTGTGTGTGTGTGTGTGTGTGTGTGTGTGTGTGTGTGTCTCTCACACAAATCCTCTAGTTAATGTCACCGTTAAATATACCATGAGCATTAAATTTTATTGGGATCAAGTCCAAAAGGTGGTACTAAAACCGAGAAGCAATTACGGACAGATATACAGCTCAAAGCAAAATAAATCATAATAAAATAGGTTTTGCTCCATTCATATTGCTTTCTTCTTCGTGTTAGTTTTGGAGAACATACTTCTGTCAAATGGAACATCGTCATTCATTTATATATATTATTAGCCGTGCAAAGAGACGGGAATTTGAAAGCTTTAAAAGATTTGACTATCGCTCAAAGCCTACTGTATTCCCATATTCCCCTTGTACCTACAAGGAAATAAGGAATTTCTGCAGATGTTTATTCCAACTAACATAAAGATAAAGGAACAAGAGTTTGTAAGAATGGTTAGTACAAGAGTAGATAAAGTTAGTACGTGCAATACATCATATTTTATTTTTACATTATGTCACATAACCAAAGCGGCCCGGGTTTGATCCCAGGCGACCGCATGAGGGATTTGTGGTGGACAAAGCCGCGCAGGGTTGGGTTTTCTCCGGGTTCTCCAGTTTCCCGCGCCATCTCATTCCAGCGGTACCCCATCGTCTATCCATGTACCACTTGCGGTGCCACATGCAGTAAAAGCGGGCATTAAACACTATTAAAATGTGTAAAAGGAAAAGATAACGAGTACAAAAGAAGATATCGGGTCATAAACAAAATTTAGTAAAGGTTTATATGTGAAAAGAATGACAAAATGAGGGGACAATAGAAGGGTATACTTTTGCAATTAAAAAGAAGATTTTATACGGTACAGAAAGTGATAGAATGAAAGACAGACCGATCGACAGACTAACTCGCTGATAGACTGACATACTATCCAATTAAACTTGCAAGTGCTTAATAGCACAGCCTTTACGTCACACTCTGCTTGTGGCATTTCTATTTGCATTCTATTACTATTTTACAGCTCTGGACAAACAAACGCGCAACCGTAGCTGATATATTCAGTCTCTTTTCGTGTTTTAGTCATCAGGCTCTCTCTATTCTGATATTTCCTGTATTTGTTTCCTTTTGCTTTGTTGGACTGTTTCTGTACACTGATATTAAATGTAGGTCGTGATAAATAAAGCAAAAATAAGTGAAAGTATTCCTATTCTTCAGAGAACATCAATAGGCTTTCTCCAGTTTCTTCCTACTCACTCTTAGGATTTGCCGTAGTTACGAGATTATTACGACATGCACAGTTGCTGATTTTAAGGTCAGATTTTTCATCTCCTTACCGTGCCTCATAAAGTGGGTTTCTGAAGAAACACGGCTGATATCGGGTTTTCAAAGCTTCGTCAGTCACTAACACAAATATACGTACATTCCACCGTAACGTTTATGGTTACTGAGTTATGAAATTCCACGGAATGAATAATTATCCTGAGTTTTTACTCTCAGAGAATACTGGACGAAATATGGCTGTAAACTAACTTCCTCATATTGTTATACACTGAAAGAGAAAAAGTCATGGGAAGAGTTCCCATTAGAAACTGTGCCGTGTAAGTGTTGACGCCAGATGCTACTTACGGTGCAAGTGTAGACACGTGTTTAGTGAATATATGCAGTATGTCGCAAGTTATCCGGCTTTGAACGTGGGAATATAATCGTTGCAAGACGCATGGGTCATATATCGGAGATTACACCAAAATTTGGTGAATCCACAAGATCGCAGACAGAATGTTTGTACACGCGTAAACCGCCGCTCAGAAAGATTACAGGTGATTAATGAACCTTTGCTCAGCAGAACCGCGAAGGAAAACTGTGAGTCAGATCACTGCCCGGTTGAATTTTAGGGGCCACGAACCCATTTCCACAGTACTGTAAGGTGGTACATGCACCATAAGGCTTCAACAGCCGACGACCAACTCGTGTCCCTTCGCTGACAGCTCGACACTGAGCTCAGGACGTGCATGGGTCCAAGAACATCGGAAATGGACCATAGAACAATGTGGTATGGTCCGATGATTCCCAGTTTTAGTTGTATTCAACTGATGGGCGCGTGAGACTGTGACGTACACCCCATGAAGCTATGGATGGATCCTGCGTGTCAAGTTTGTGTCCAGGCAGGAGTTGGTCTAGGCTGCATTCCCATGGTCATAATTAAGCACCACTGTCTGGCTGCAGGGATCAATGACAGTTGCACATTATATGGACATTCTTTCAGAACATCGGCATCCATTTCTGGGACTTCCGCACACTGATGGAGATGCTGTTTCAATAAAACAATGTGACAGGTCACTGCTCCTTGGTGTCCGCAGGTGGTTTGATGTGCACCTCGTTGAATTTATGACCGCGGTTTGACCTTCCAGATCACCCGATCTGAATCCAATCGAGCACTTATGGGATGCATGTATCCATATCCCTCCAGAACGTTGTCAGCACTTCGTAGAGTTGACACCTGGACGTATTGCTGCAGTTTTGAGGGCTTCCGAAGGAGCAAGTTTTATTTACGTCACTTCCTATGACTTTTGTCTACTCAGTGTGTAACAATTTTTTTGGTGCCATCGATTGATCTACAAACCTCTGCATGCGGCGGTCCTTTGTACTGGTAGTAGAACATTCTACCAGATTACACCGCCGATCATCTTATGTCGTCTCTTGTAAGCGGAGATAGTCTCTCGGCTCCCCACAAGTATCTGTAAAAGAAGATGTTTACAACTATGAATGTTGTATTAATTTTATACGTAGCAGATTTTGAGAATATGAGAATCAGCGTTAACTGTTCAGAAATTGGGGTTTCAGCATGAAGAGTATATTTTAATTGAATCCATATGAAATTTGGATATGGAAAATTAAAGAGTTTTGTATTTATAAGGCTGTAAAATACTTACCAAGTTGTTCATGTTATAGAAGTAATGAATTTTTACCTTGAAAATTGTCGTAGGTTAACACAAGATGTATGGTCATGCAGAGCTGAGTTTACGTGCATAGAGTGCGATTGACACAATGAGCTTTTTGGATCGAAATCGCAAACTTCTTAGAAAGCACGACGTTAGAATCTATTATTGCAGTCTCTCATACTAGCACCTATAACTTGTTCGTATTGATATTTTTAGGGTACAATAGAAGGAACCATTTGGGTAACAACATTACAACCCCCTGGTAACGACTGGGAGACTACATTCTCACAAGAAGCATCCATTTTATCACTTCGATAATCCTACTGACGGCGACATGAATGACAAATAGTTAATGAAATGTATGACAATTAGTTACAATGTAACCAGCCACAATCTCCATCCCTTGTTTCCACTTTCATACCTCTGGGTTTATCAACTAATTAACTTAATTGTTAGTAACAGCATCTTAAATGCCACTCATGTCATACTTAACACTCTAAACACATCCCCACTTCTAGTCTCTGGAACGCCCTTCTGCTTTCCCACTTGCTTCATGAAATACGGAAAATAACGAGCCCTCCCTTTGCCATCTTAAGGGGGTAATTACAATTAAAACAAAATAATCTCACTGTGTCAGTGATATTCTATGCCTGTTTTTCAGCTCTGCTTGACGATACATCATTTCTCGTGAAAGATTTTCAATTGTAAATTCATTGTTACTTGTATCAAATGAACAAGTATCTAAACTTAAGTAGTTTACACCATTACAAGTATAATACTCGCTATTTTTAATCTTAAATTTTATACAGACAATCTTTACTGTGTAACTACAGTTTTTTTCGAAGTTTATACTCTTCAACTTCTGAGTCCATTATAAACTGATGCTCATATAAACAAAATATGTTATATAAACATTTTATACAACATTCATAGTTGTGAACATCTTATAGCGATGCTCATGATCAAGGTAAATACCTTTCTGAAAAAGACATGACATTAAATGATTGCGGTCACCTACAATACCTGTGTAAGAATGTGATACAGGTGGTAGAAAAAATAATGGCAGACGAGATATTTTTTTTTAAGAGCAACAAGTTCCAGAACTGAATATTCTATTGCTTCTGAAGGCAATTTGCTGCAATATATCTAAGGAATTCACCATTTAGCTCTAAGAATCCAAACAGTACATAATTCATGCAAAATATAATAATTAGTTTGAAAAAGTCAAAGTAAATATGGTAACAGGACGGAGATATGCTCAACCTGTTGATATTATTGACGAAACCTTCAAACCACACAATAAACATGTGCTTTTTTAAGGATTGTAATACCTTAGTAAAAACAAAATTTAAGAAGCAGAGTCAGAGATAAATGTCAGCTTAAAATCAGCAACTGCACATTACTTTATGTTAAAATGATGTCACTGAGGATTAATAAGTTTATCGCATTTCGCGAAAGTTATGTTCCTCCACTTGCACTATGGAAGTCATGGAACCGTGCCTCAGTACCTATTTCAAGGATAAAAGATCCTTAATACACGTTGTCCTCGAGAGATTTACTAAAACGAGTCCAGGCGATGGAAACAAAACGTATGAAAATAAGTATTGCTTTTAAATATCACAGTTTATACATGTTATTTGCGATTTTTAAAAAGGCTTTTAATACAGTCAATAGAGAAGCTTTATGGGCCAAGCCGAGTAAGAAAGGAATGAGTAATAGGTTTATAGAAGTATTACAAAGGTTATATGAAAAAAAAGAGTTTT
This sequence comes from Tenodera sinensis, assembly GCA_030765045.1. Lineage (NCBI taxonomy): Eukaryota > Metazoa > Arthropoda > Insecta > Mantodea > Mantidae > Tenodera > Tenodera sinensis. Next base: position 14,186,936 of record CM060966.1, read on the forward strand.
GTATAAGGCTTAGAAGTAATGTAATAGCAGTAACAAATGCTATTACAAATAATGTAGGGTTAAGGCAAGGATGTAAGTTAAGTCCTGTATTATTTAGTTTGTTTATTAACATTACAGAGCATTTGAGTTGGAAAATGGGCTTCCTCCAACAATTTGTAATAAGGAATTACCAGGTTTATTATTCACTGATGATCTGGCTGCAGGATTAATAAGCAATGTTGGCCTAAACAAAGTAACTGAGGCAATAGAGAAGTTTTGTAACAACTGGAACCTTAGAATAAACATAGGTAAAACAAAAATAATGACATTTAAAAAGGGTAACAAGCTAAGAAAGGATTAAAAATGAAGTTGAGAAGGAAAGGAAGTCGAGGTCGTTAGGAAATTTGATTACCTAGAAGTAAGACTAAAGAGTAACGATCAGAGACCGGAAAAAGACATTATAAATACTAAAACAGGCAATAAAAGGCAATCAGAAATTTAAAAAGTCATGTGTATTGCAATTCGTTGCAGATGACAACCAACTGCTTTTTTAAGTTCTCTGGGGTCATGTTGAATCTCCTGTCAGATAACACATTTTTCATACGACAAAATGACCTTTCAAAATCGACAGAGGTTATTGGAACAAATCTAAAACATAGCATCACTGCAGGATCCATTTCAACTATAACAGAATTGTCACCTTGTAGAATTATTGAAATGTTTCTAAGTTTATCCAGATAAATAATGAGTTAAAGGAAAGAAAAAGCATTTATTTTGTAAATCATATTTTTTATTCCTGTTTGTGAGAAGTAGCAACATCTGCTTGCAATTACAAAGATATATTGCACAACTAACGAAGTCATTCTTGGGGCTAAAGAAATAAAGAGATCAGGTTGTCGCTCTGCCAAACAGTCGAGTAAGGTGTAATATTAGTTAAGCGTTTGTTCGAAAACTAGAACGTTTAAATAAATGTAGGAGTTTTCCAAGTCCTTAGCGACCACTGGAGGGTTAAAGCTCAAAAGAAATATATGGTTGCAGCGACCGCACGCAAAAGCATTAAGTGTTAATTACTCACACATTCCCTTTATAATTACAGACTGCAGGCGCGAGAATGTTTCGGCTCATGGAAAAATGCCGCTGCACGCGTTTCTGGAGTTTTCCATCAGCAAGTGCCAGAAACTTCGACCTCCAGAGAACTCTTTCGTGGTTCAGGAGACTACTGCGAGTCCCTGGGCCGATGGGTAAGTGCGTTGTCAGTTGAGAGACAGTTACTGATGTCAATAACAGCCGTGAGTGAAAACTTACAATGCAATAGAACACTTGTGTATTGATTCTGCACATGCATCACTGGTTTCTGTAATAGTATTAGTGCTTCGCTTACAGTTTAAAGAAGAAATAAAGTGATATTAAAATTAACCATTTGTCATAGTATTATTCTTTATGTGACTTTGAAATAAGAAGTCGCTTATTGACTAGGATTGACAGAACACCAGACTTGGGCCATCGCAGAGGTAGATGCGTTAGGTTTAATTTATTAACAGTATCCAAAGAATCTGATAATGTAATATAAAACAACGCAATGTTTGGAAACGGTGCCTGTATTATAATGCAACTCAGTTTACTTTTAATCTTTATACACGTGTGTAACGTTGGCTTTTTCTATGATACTAGGTGAGTAGTTTATTGTCTATTACAACCCAATTCTGATTATGGTTTGAGACTGTTTCGCTTGACGTTTGAAGTGGGCAGAGGTGGTGGACGCAGCGGCCGGGTGGCCCTTCATGGCCTGTCGTGCTAGGGGTTTAGTTTTTACTTTTTGAAATTTTTTTTAGGTTATGAGTATCTGGTGTGGGGACTCCTCCATAATATACACAGTTAACTACCTCTTCTAATGAGAAAATAGCTATGTTCTTGGAAAGCGTGCACTGTCGTCAATTAGAAACATTTGCTAATTACTCTGCTGTAACCTACTTGCATCTTTTACTTTAGAAGTAGTCAGATAGACACTTATTTCTATTCTTAAACTTTTCCAAAAATGCATTAAGTTACTTATCACTAAGAACAAACTGCCCCTTCACCATCCTTTAGAATTAAATCAATCGTTGTGGAGATTCTTTTACTTCGAAAACACAAAAAGTAGCAGAAGTTTAGCGTGATACAGGCTACGAGTTAATTAGGTAACAGCAGGAGAAACAATTTGAAGTTACTTGAAACAGCAATAACAGAATTACTTTCATAAATCTCAATTATCAGACATCCTAAATAGAAAATACTTTGCTGTTTATTGCTTCGGATTACTCCTACACGATAGAAGTGTGTAATAATAATAATGCAATTTATTGCCGAATTGGACAACTGAAGGTGATTTAAGATTGAATTACGCCGGGATACGGACTTATTAAATCTAGATAGATTTTACCAAAATCAAGAATAAAGCTAACAATAAATTCTTTAACTAAGTTCAAAAGTAAGTCGATTAATAATACTAAACAACGCTTAGTATAGAATTTCATAGACTGGTTCTGTGGTGTGACTGGCGATATTTTTTTGAGATCTCCTCTGGTGGTGGTTCAAGGAACTTGCTGAACAATCTTTCACGGCGATATCAAAATTCAACACCATTTTTATTTGTTTAAAGAAATAAACGAAGAAAATTAAGAGAGCATCTAAGGAAAATGTCTCTTAGTTCAGCAAATCTCATGTCTCTTAGTTCAACTGTTTAGAAGGTGCTGTGACAGTTTTGGTAAACACATGGGAACTTATGGCCATGTGAGCAGATTATTTTTTAAGTATCGATTCGCCAAGTCTACTGTCCAGTGAGCTTTTGCCTTCTTTTTCTGCTTCTGCGGATTATTTATACTCAGGAGAGTGAAGATGTATTTTGGAGTGAAATAGACTATTAATCTTATAAACTTAGCGGTTTATGTAATTTTTTTTTTTTTTTTTTTTTTTTTTTAAATATTATGTCACTTGGGTCATATGCAAATACCTTGGCAACTAACCAAAGAATCATATTTAAATCCCCTACTCGTGAGGGCAGTAACCGCCTAATGCTTAAGAAATCGTTTAAAATCAGCCACTAACTATTTTTGTTTGTTGAAAATTTGGGTGCACAATATTAAAAGCATAAACTTACTAATACTGTTGCCCTAATACTGCTGTTATGTGTGAAACAAATGGGAAATCAGTTTCAATCTCTCCCTACTTTCACGAAAAATTGTGTTGTCAAGGCATTGGGTTTTGCTCCGGTACACTTGAATAGCAATTTTCGCACTTGAGACATAAAAATAACTAAAATAATCATTTTTCATCGTCTTTCAACACTTTCTGTCAGGATTGTTCAACTATTTCGTTACGTAAGCATTCGTGTCGTCACATTTTGTCGAACAATGGTTCTATGTATTCTGAAAAGAAAATTGAAAGTGTAAACATCTATGACGCGTATTTATTCAGTAAGTATTTACAAATACCACTATTTCCAGCAAAAGGGTATTGTCAGTTTTAGTCCAATGCCAGTTATACTGGTTTTTCGACGGTCCTGGCGCGTGATAATTTGCTTCACAATTATTTTCTTTCCTACTTTATGCACTAGATTCATTATCACTGTCACCAGAATCTTCTTCAGACTGTGTTTCATATATTTTTCGCCGCCATGATGGCTACTGAGGCGACTGAAATAGTGCTAAAGTAAAATTGTTCTTACTTGATGCAAACAGAGATGTTTACGTCATACTGATCAAAATTACAAACACATGTTAGCATTTCATTCCATATGTATACTAATGTCATCTATGAGAATGAACCTAAACTATGTGGAATTATATGGAACAATGCAGCATAGCGAGCTGAGCTCGTCATACGATTCATATATCAAAAAGTTGCATGCGAGCCCTGGTCATCAATGATGCAAATGGGTTATGCAGTAGGTACGATACAGAATAAATATGGCGCAAGAAACGATTTGTGTATTGATTTTAGCTCAAAGCAAATCATTCAATAAGTATTTCAGAAAAAATAATGTTAAAATACAGGTAATGGAAAAAAATAACCAATTAGAGAGCAGTTATATATGTGATTAGCAATCAAGTTTAAACAAAATTAAGGTTATTAATAAATGCACATTATATTTGCAATCTCTAAGACATAGAAGAATGAACCAGAAGGGGAGAAAAGCACTGGGTACATCCGTTAACGTACAAATGCACACATATACGCATTTACATAGTACTTTGTGGATAACAGATACAGTAATTACTTACATAAGCTGTATGAATAAGTATGCTTCAGAAATACCTGCACTGAAGTCCACAAGGGCATCAAGAGCAATATCCACTCCTGTTTCTGTAGCTATTTGGTTCTGTATTGGTCGTCCGAGTAACTCTTCTATGTCTACAACAAGACAAAAATAAAAATCCTCCGTTTAAATAGCCAACAATAATAATTATAACAATATTTAAACTTACCTAATTGAGATTAGACTCATAAAACAATTTTCGTGAACACAAAGAATTTATGAACCTATTTTAGAAGTGCCATCTGTACAATATGTGCTGTCTCTAACTATTGTTAGACACAAATGATCAAGATAAACCACTAGATGTCAGGCAGCTAGGTCAGCATAACATATAGAGTAAAATGGGAAATATTGAGGGAATTATTGACGATATAGGGAGTAGAAAGGTTCACATAGTTGCGCTTAACAAACTATATTTAAAAATACGACTGAGAAATGCAACGCATTTGTTCACACTGGTCAAGTATACCAATTTACATGATGTCCATTCGCTCTGGTAAGTTCTGGAAGCCAGTACTTAAGAGCCATTTATGATAAACAAATCTGAATCTGAATCTTAGTTGGACTAATAGGGCTCTTCGTCATTAGGATACGAATTCATGTTAGTTGAAATTGATGAACATATTCCCTATCTCGGAAAACAATTCTATTTTAGCGAGAATCCCCATATTATTCACGAAGTTCTACACCACACTGCAGAAATTGGGGTTTGTTGCGCAGAGAGTGCACCAAGAATAATTATCGGCCCCATATTTTACGACACAACAGTCAATTCACACGTTTATGTAAATTCTATTTTAAATAATGTTTCCTACCACTAACACGAAATGACTAATTATGTGGCTGGTTTCAGCTATAGTGCACACTGCCGCAAATTCCAGGCATGAACTGGGAAGTGTGTATGGTGACAGAAGTGGTGGGGGTAAACACTGTGTCGGGTAGAGTGGGAGCAGTGTCTTGCTTGCTTTCGGGTATCGGAGAAGAGTGAGACATACGCTCTTCTCGCTTTCTTTCATTCTCGTTGTCCGTATACTGCGTTCAGGCGGCGTGGCGATCACTGAGTACAGCTGTTGGTTGTCAACTGAGCAACATGTGTATAACCAACGCATTTCGAGTATTGTTTAGTGTTCTCGTTGTTTATAATCTATATTCAATTTTGTTGTGAATATGCCTAAGTCAGGCGCAGAAAGAACAAGAGCGTGGCGTGAGAAAAAACGTGTGGGTAAAGTGACAGATCAGAATATGAATTACAAACACAATCTGTGCTATTAAAATGATTAATGAAGAATTAAAATGCTTCCCTGTAGTAGAAAACTCACGTCTATCGTATGTGAATAAAGCGTATATATGAAATCCTCACACGTTACAATTTAAGGGCAGGCAATCCGTCAACATGAACTTTTGCAAGTAAACAGAACTATTTAGGGAGATATTTGGAACGCGTTTGCGTTGAAGGTCATCAATTTCAACATCTATTGTGATGCAGGTAAGGTTAATGTAAGTTAGTAGAGAAGGTACCCATGACCAACCGGTCATGCGTATTTATTTAACATCAAATATAGCTGGCGTGTAACTTTTTCGTTCTCAAGGTTTCTGATACACATTTTATAGCAAAGCAATAGACACGCACCTAGAGGTTATAAATACTTTGGAAATACTCCGCTTCAAAGACTCCAGGCAAGTAGGAGTACCTGGGCAGATGGTTAGTAAACCATCCAAATGGAGTAACATATCGTTCATGAAGTAACATCAGACGTCGAAGAGGAACCTTTTCATCGCGCCGGGGAATTATTTTACATGTCACTTCCTTAATCCGCTCAAGACAGATATCCCTTAGAACGTGCCCTATTAGCCGCCTCGCGGTTTCTCTTAGCCCACAAATACGAAGATAACCAGCATGGTATTATATCCACAGTCACGAGGACCCAAAGTTTCTCATGTATTACGCAGAAAATCAAGGAGATCACCTTCCTATTCCAGAAGTTCAAACATTTTTTTTTATTCTTCACGAACCACATGATTTATTATTTATGTATAAATGTAACATGTAAAGTAGTTGGATATTTAAATTTATGCGCTATATCATGTATTATAATACCTAAATTACAATATATACAAATACAGTGAACTGATGGGGGTACTATAGTCGGATGACCGAAATTCCGTCAGGCTGAAGAACTTGCCTGCACTACTAGGAATTCACCGAAGTTGTAGTCCCGCCCGGATGCGTTCTGTCGCCTGTGGTGTACTTTCATTTCATCCTTCCTCCCAGAACTGACACATAATGAGAAATTGACTAACGTGCCGGAAGACAGCTTTGGAGCAAATTTGACCAAAAACCAAGGCATGTTGGTTAAGAAAGGATGTAAAAGCTTTTGGCTGGTTAATTAAGGTCTTTAAAGACACCCAGGAGAGATATATTAAACTGCAGGGAATTGTGAATGCAGCATCTTCAATAAATTATCCAAATTTTTCGTCTTGGAACTATAAATTGATTTCTTTACTAGTTGCAAGGGTGAGACAGCGCGTCGGGAGGGTATACCTCCCAGTCGCCTTAGAAGAGCTGATAATAAAGGCTAATCAAGATGCCCAGATACACGTGGGATTAGGAAAACCACCATGCACTTTTATATATCCAGTCGAGGTCACAAGGACACTTTTGTGTCTACGTTGAAGCTATGTCAAAAAGGTAACATCTAAGTTATTGTTTCGACTAAGCTGTTTGGGCTATGTTTTCCAACTGAACACGTTTAAGAACTAGTTACTGCGGAAATTACTAACAGACAGAATTGATTTACAATGCATATTGGCTTGGTCGACGTAATATCTGAATTTATAAAATTGTAGCCTTTGAAGAAATTAACCAGCGCCAGTTTCGCTAGTAAAATATCCGATGAATTTATTCCTAAATACGACATGATGCAAGCTATTTTCATGGAAGGAACACAAGGAAGTTAATTAAGACATTTCAAATCACCACGTGCAAAAGCGTATCGTACGACTTGTATGGGTTTTATAACATTTCTAATGTTTGGATTGCATTCAATGTCATTTTTTAGCTTCAACTGAACTTCCTACCGTCTAGAACTGCCACGCTTTTACGGGTACCTGGTTCTCGAGCGCGCGTCATTCGCCTGCTAAGATTCCAGTTTGCGCTATTGCCTCAAATATTACGCTACCTTCTGAATCATCGACTCTGACAAAAGAGGGCAGTAGCTAAATTTCTTTGGTAGTTTTCACTCGTGTGTTAGTCCAGCAATGATCCAATTTACTATAGAAAAAGTATTCTTTGTTTGTTGCCACTTTATAAAATGTCTCTGTGTCGTAGAGCATTTCGCTTTCCTGATATTGATCCACCTAACAGAAGTAAGATTCATAAAATATCAGCGTGAGGTTAGGATGTTTGTTACGAATGTCTCTCTCGAAGTTAGTGCAGCAAGCAGGGTCAGCTAGGGTCAGTACAAAACTGCTCAATTATAGTATTTCAACAAGATACGCTGAACAGCTCACACTTCCTTGTATGCAACACCTGACGTCTTTGGTGACATAATGATAAGTGTGGAAATTTGTCCCACTTGATCCCCAGAACTAACTTCTTGCGAGTTTTACTTGTGGAGCAATTTGAAAGACTAAGTGTATAAATCCTATCGAATAATGAACAAGTTTAAGACCCTGCAAGCACAAGGGGAACATTTCCAGTATCATTTCTGAAGGAGATAAGCAATGTAAGGGGCGTTCAATATTGCAATTTGTGATTTAATAGTCATTATAGCATTGACGTTCATCCTATCTGTAGTGTGTGACCGCAAGTCAGGTGCCATTAAAAGCCTGCCGCTTAATCTCATGGCACCGTCTTTATTCCCTTTTCAGTACAAACAAAAGAAGTAGCGTCAGGGCAATCACAGATTGAAACACGTTATTTAAAACAATGAAGAGTAAATCAAATAATACAAACAATAGTATTGAACTAGTCCTGAGCGAACATGAGTAACAATACAGTTCTGCCACAGTTCAAAATACAATGCAACATGAAAACAAATGCTCTAAGATTAGCAGACAGTATTCACTGAAAACACTGGTTTATGAGATTTCATTGAGTTGAGATGGCACAAATTGGACACGCACTGGTCTGACTAGTGCAGTATATTTTGATTGTTAAAGTATCCCTTACCATCAACACTCCCACTATTCTTTCCCCGAGGCTAGCCATACCTGGCACCAATCCACCATCCTGGCTTGAATCTTACCTGACCTATTTACTTCACTGCAGCTCTCCTTGCTGGTTGGCACGGTAGCCTCAGTTCACAACGATCTCCAATTTATTCTTCCTAAACTGCAGCCTCGTCTGCTTCTCTCTTTCTATCTCTCCTTTTTATATTCCTCTCTTTTTTATTTTTTCGACATTGCATACTCTGAGACAATTACGAGCAAATAACGCCCTAGGCGAGTCCTCTAGTTTGGCATATTCTTCTAATGACAGCCCACAATTCTGTTCTAATATACCTTCAATTTCATTTGTAAAACCACTACATACCGACGAATACCACCCTTAACCGGTGCATTGTCACCATTTAGCGTCATAACAAGACTTCACTTTGCCAGGTTACCAGTCAAATCACCTGTTCTTAAACTGTTCTTAAAACGCCTGTCCACACAAAAATTATAAGAACGTAGGGATTCCAAGGGAAGGGTTGCTGACCGTAAACAAACCACAAATGGACTAATCACAGAGACGTCGTCCTTGTCGTCGTTCTCATCATCATCATCATCATCATGTACAATTCGGATTAGACAGTGCTTGTCTTTTCCAAAACCAAGCAATTCACAACTAGGTAGTCCGATATTTCTTCTCTCTTGGGGATTGTACTTATAGTTCTTTAGGGGTACACCTTTGTCATATGCTCATGCCACTTATTCCTGTGCTGATATATCTTCTGCAGAGTTCTTCAATACCTAACTTCTCGAATTTCAGGGTAAAAGTGGCAAATAAACGTTTTAATTAGTAATTCTTTAAAAAAGTTGGACCCTGGAAATTGCCTGATAAGGGGCTATAAACATGGTAGATTGACTATGCGATAGTTCTACTTGCTGTAAATGTCGGAAAAAAGCAAAAATAATGGCGAAATACAACTTCACAAAATTAGACCGACAAACTTTTAAACCAGAGAAATGGCTGGTATCTTTGCGAGAGTACGGCAGAATAGGGCACGCCGATGTACTATTTGTGTTAATCACAATGGGTGTGCGTTCCAACATTTACTTTGAATAGTAAATCTTGTGCCGCCACAGGCACCGAGACAAAGTAAATTAAAACTTATACATAAGTTTGGATCAGTGAAGTATCACTGTAGCTGTTCATTGGAATATTTTTAATAGTGTGTGAGGCCCGCTCTTCCACACATCAACGTGGTGGACATTGATGATGCATGAAATGGTGCAAATAGGAAATAGAGCAACTTGTTAGCATGCCATAATGGATAAAAAATACCAGTACCGTTAAATCCAGCTTGTAAAGTTACGCTAGTGCCACCACGTGTGAAATTAGAGAAGCTTTACATGGTTGGGAGCAAGGAAAGCAACAGTGACCAATGTAAGTAGAATAAAGAGTAAGTTCCCGTAATTGTTAAACTGGAATTGGAAATTGATGCGTTGTAAATGTTTCTAAAGAAGTTATTAAAAGATAGCATTAAATGTCGGAGGGGTAACTAAGAATTCCGATACGCCTCATTTCTAGATTATCGTTTGTCCGATATGGTTTCATATATCCGATTGCGATGGAACTTTCGTGAGCTGTTAGACACATTTCCGTGATACTTGCAACAAATTTGTGCATAAAGGGATGTTTTATCTATGTAAATAAACTCCAACACCGGTTGACTGATCAACATAAAAATTGGTACATCTGAATATATTTTTTATGGAGAAGGGTTTTATGCTATCCATTTTACTGGGCAATGTATTACATTCATAGCTTTTTCTCTACCCATTTTCTTTTGCAAGCAGAATCACCCTTTTTTCTCTACTCTCTTCTATAAACATATGATTGAAATATAAATAAATACGCGTATTTTATTCCATGGATTTCTCTACTCATTTTGCTTTTACAAAACACAATAACATGCCATTATATTCACCCTTCAACGTACAATTCATACAATTTTCTATGATTGAAATACAAATGGAATGTATTACATTCACATAGGTTTTTCTACTTGCTTTTCGATCTGTAGTATTTGTAATTCTTTAGCTGTATTTATTTTTATAGTATTCTAAGGGTTTTAATTAACTTTTATTAATATTTGTTAAATCTCTCCAAAGAAACACAAGACTACTGGCCAAGTATTATCTAAGTATAAAAGCTGATGGGATAAATCAGCAAACAAAGGGCAACGCGGTTAGTTACAAATAAAAAAAATAATAAATTGAGACAGAAAATTATGCGCTTTGAAATGAAGGATATTGGGGGGGGGGGGGTAACCTAAGATATAAAGATTGAAAAGCGAGATACCGTCAAACATGGTCGTTTTCAAATATATGGGGAATAACTTATTTGGCATACATATGAAAATAGCAAGAATGTTCGACAGTTTGCGGAAACTACAAAGATAGGAGTTCAATTTATCAATTGGACTTGGCATACACTTTTACTATAGTTACTTTATTTTCTGCACCCACAGCGCTGCAATCCACGAAGTTTCATTTCTCTCTCTTTCTGTGCTAGTCTTTCAAATATAGTAGTGCGATTTGGTAGGTGTTGTAGCATTGTTTGCCAAAATATCGCTGAATATGATATATTACTGGAGATAAGAATAGTCATGACAAGAGTTTTAAAACTATCGTAGACTGTCATAAGTAAGGGCGTTTTTCCATACGTATACTGCACATTGACTTCACTGTTATCGCTCGCGCATGTAAACAACTGCAGGTAGGCACAGCCTGACCATGAAAACCGCATATGAACACTAAAGAACACTATCATACCACGTCTGCAGCTCACTGTATCTGTACTTGTGACGTTATCCATATATCATCATCATTATATATATAAACTGTATAATTGCAGATACTCACTGTCAAGGTCTGTAACAATGGCATCCACAGCCTGGTCCAGAGTTTTAGTGACGACAAAGCGAAGCTGTTGGTGCGAATTACGTAGGAATGTGTTAACATCGTTTAGTGCCGTGTGAACTGCTGTGGGTGTTTGTTCCACAGCATGTGACATCTGCTCATTTGTCACGAACATGGATATAATTCCAGCACTGAAACAAGATAAAATAATACAACAGTTCATCCACTCGAAAACTGGTGTTTTTGTGGTTATTTCTTTTCTGGACTGTGGCAAGTAGTTAGAAAATTAGGATTTACTGCAATGTACTGGTGAGTTTGCACTTTAATTCTCCTTTCCACCAGTTTTCCTTTTGGTTTTCCTATGGTCATAAAGGGAGGGGAAATATATGAATGTTTTCACACCTGCTAAGTGCAGTTAGTCAGGCCTGTACTACCTCAATCTAGTATATAGTATGTCTAGAATATAGCGAAGCAAGAGTGTTGAGTGACCGTGTGTGTTAAATGGATACTTACACTAGCAGGACAAGTACCAGCTGCATGATGAAGACAAGGGTGACTCTGCGACAGTTGCCAGCGCAATTCTCTGCCTGGCCCTCTTGCTCGTTCCATGTGTCGTTGGAACCCTTGTTACTAAACACACGGCAGCAGGCATGGATAAGCAGGATGCAAGGCACGCCCAGCGCCAGCAACACGCCAATTGTCAGGCATGCTATAAACCCCGCTTCCACTTGCAGTGACTGAAAACAAACCAACATTCACAATAAATAAATAAATAAATAATCTTACTTTGTAGATATAAGTACTTTTGGTTTCAATTTGCACTGCTGACTTATAGACTAAAAAGTCATAAGGGTTAATCATAAGAATGCCAAGCCTTATTCCAGAACTTATACTACCAAAAGGGTAAAGGGTACAGACAGAGGGGACACCTCGTTCACTTGAACATAAGCAGATCTATACCTTTAAAATAGCTTATACTTTTTGTGGGTGTTGTTAAGGTGATTTATCGTAGATTTGAGATGTAAATTGTTGCTTTATTGATATGGGCACATAATTCTATAGAATGAACTTCGCTTCAAGTACATTGGGTTCATTACCAGGAGCTCTTACTGCTACACACATTTCAGCCATATTACAACACAGCACATTAGTACCAACTGGCTCACCGTATCTCTGCAACATATTTTGGGGTGTTGAATTCTAAGCTACTTGCCGTGCCCTTATTGATCGCACTTTTTCTCTCTCGCGTCAGGGCCGCTTTCTAAACTCTATGCCAGCGATGTCCAACATTTGCGACAGAGGGGGGGGGGTGGATTTACCTCCCTCCACTACACGCGCATTTGCCAGTCGTTAAAACAGACGTGCATTTGTTGCAGTGGCGTGCAACATTTACGAAAGCACTTTCAATTCTTATGCGATAAACATCTGCAGCCACAATATATCTGTGTAGCTCGAAGTGAGCGAGGTGTCCCCTCTGTATCATTATCCCTTATCCTACTCTATTACATTTTAATCGAGATAGACATTTTCAGAAAACATCTTATTGCTAATTTGATGGTGGGTGAAGGGGAAATATGGCAATACGACAGGATTTAACAAATACTGAAACATTTTAAGAGCTACTTGCTATGCGATGGCTTTGAGATTCCGTTCTCTTTGTAAAGCCAAAGGATAAAAAAGCAAATTATTGGCAAATTTACACAAATGGTTCACTGAAAAAGTATTTCATAAAAATTGTGTTTTAACGAGTTCCACATTTTTTGTTTAGTAAGTTTTTGTCAAATTATTCTTTATTTATGCCAATATATTTACTTCTGGTGTTTTGAAAACAGGTGCATCAGTTATGACTAAGAGCTGCAAAGGAAAGAAAATGTATTTTCTTATCAGTTATATATGCATTATAATTAAGTAAACAGAGCGAAATTGTTTTCTGCTCAGATATATATTTTAGGACTAAAATGCTATTATAATGATTCATTTATCTGTCTACAGAGGGTCATTCCTTTTGAACGAATGACAGCTAAATCCCACACACCAGGCACAACTCGTGTTATGACTTTGGCGTTGGGGGTTTTGCATTTTCATATAATGAAAAATATGAATCATATTTCAATGATACAAAAGCTCTGTTAAATAAGTTTTGGAGTACCAAAGATATATAGCTAATATTTTTGGTCAGGTATTGAATGAAATTCTGTATCCCAAAATAAATCAATTGCCTTGTTCTTATTCAGAACTGCTTTCGTACAACGTGATTTATTAATTGAAATAAAACGTTCAGGTTTATTACCATTTTACGTGAAATGTGTTATAATGTTCACAATTATTTCAAAAGCAAAGGTAAATAAGGGATATTTGTGGTGTGTGTGTGTGTGTGTGTGTGTGTGTGTGTGTGTGTGTGTGTGTGTGTGTGTGTGTGTGTGTGTGTGTGCACGTTCGTGTCAGTCTGTGGACAGCATAACTCAAAAACGAAAAATAGGTTAAAGGCGAAAGTTGGTATTTAAGTTTAATGTCTTTCAAGGATGCGACACGAAGATTTTAAACAAAATAGCCCTAACCTAAACTACGCTTCACATGGAAAATTTTTCGAAAATTTTGATTTTCTTGAACATGGCTCTAACGATTTTGATTAAAATGTCATATGTTTGAGATATTTTTATGACAAATGAAATTTATATCTTGAATTTTCTGGCTATAGCCCCTGTAGTCGTATTTACTCTGGACGACTTTTGCATAACTGGTAAACCGTAAGAGATAGACAAATTCTTACTGTACAAAAAATGTCTATCTTGCTAAAATATACAATTTGTGTCCGAATACATTTTCTTGTAGGTTGAACCATTTAGGAGATATTCATTTTTATGTGTGTGAGTTTCGGAAAACTTAAAACTTTCGTGAAATGGAACATTGTTGTTCATTTTTTTATATGTTAAGTGTGCAAAGAGAACGGAATCTCAAAGCTTTAAAATATTTGACTATCGCAAAGAGCCTACTGTATTCTAATATTCCCCTTGTACCTAATTATCTATTCTACTTGGATTTGAAAATCGACGGAGTGAAAACTGCTACGCGAGAGGCTTGTTGTGAAGAATTGTGGCTTTAGGATAATTTTACCAATATCAAATACGAAATGTGATATTTATCAATATACTCTGGCGTACTTACCTCTGTGATCAGATCCACAACGGAAACACGCTTCCATAACGCGTCTCTGAGAAGTTCTGAAACAGGAATTAAACCTTTAGTAACTATTTTGATGTAGTAATATTTATTCATAAGTTATACATAAAATATAGAAGTAATATGTTTTTCTACATTTTATCACTATGATAGACGTGTTCTAATACTAAGTGCGCCATCAAATAGGTTTTAAAAATGTATTCATCAAAAGCCTAGATTACGTCTATTTCATTTGGAGGTGCAACAGATGGAAGTAATTGGCAACTGTTTAAAACTGCGATGCGAAAGCGGGGAAGGCGGACTGGCTTCCACCTACTGTACGCCGAGGTATGACGTATAGGACTTGAAAACAAACCCCTCTAATGCTTGGTTACCTCAATGTGTGAAAGGTAGAAACAAAGGAGGTGGGGCAACGAGACAAAATGACAACATTAGCTGGTTAAGGAAGAGTTTGGGCGCTGTTGGTTTAAAAGTTTGGTGCCATCGATATTTATAAAATGAGGAAAATGCAGATGGGATAAAAATCTCACATAAATGTGTTTTAAACCATGAAGATGCATTTTATGTTATGTTTGTTTTACTGAAAATGCACATTTATAATTTCTTAGGTATTCTTAAAAGAAGTTTTCAGGGTTTGGAGTGTATCCACAATCTGGCTTTAGCTTGTATAGTTCGAAACAATGTTTCGTTTGAAATCCAACGAAAACCGCAGCTCCGCCTAGCATTGTTGCGGTAACTGTACAGCTACTGCTTCACCTCCCCCCTTCCGCTCTCTCACTGACTCTCTTTTCCATCTCTTTTAATCCATCTGCTTCATCTCTCTCTTTTCTACTTTTCTCTTACCCTCTCTCTCCCTGTGTATATGTCAGTGATGTTTTGAAAACAGGCATCTGAATAAACTTCTTTTTCTGGGATTTCAGAAAATATTAAAATAAGTAAAAGGTATAATACCACACTAGAGTTGCACTCTACTCTAACTTGGTTTGGTACAGTACATAAATGAGTGTATGTCCCTCTTTTTTACTTTTTTTACTTTCTCTACTGGTAAGTAGAGGAAGTATTGTACTCCACCCAAAAATTCGATGTCGTGATTTCACCGGAAATATATGTTTTGAGACCCCCTGAATCTAAGAAAAGCATTTTTAGAAAAGGTCCGTGTGTGTGTGCGTGTGTGTTTGTGTGTGTGTCTGTGTTTGTGTGTGTGTGCGCGCGTGTGTGTGTGTTTGTGTGTACGTGTGTGTGTTTGTGTGTTTGTGTGTGTGTGTGTCTGTGTGTGTGTCTGTGTGTGTGCGTGTGTGTGTTTGTGTGTGTGCGTGTGTGTTTGTGTGTGTGTGTGTTTGTGTGTGTGTGTGTCTGTGTGTGTGTCTGTCAGTCTGTGGACAGCATAACTCAAAACCGAAAAGTCGGTTAAAAACCGAAGTTGGTATTTAAGTTTAATATGTTTCAAGGATGTGACACAAAGATTTTTAAGAAAATAGTCCCACCTTAAACTACAGTTTACATGGACAATTTTTCGAAAATTTTGATTTTCTTGAAAATGGCTCTGACGATTTTGATTAAAATGTCATATGTTTAAGATATTTGTATAACAAATGAAATGTATATATAGTCCTGTTTAGTCCAGATGACTTTTGAATAACTCGTAAACCGTAAGCGATAGACAAATTCTTAATATACAAAAAATTTAGATCTCACTAAACCACACTATTTATGTTTCAATAAGTTTTTTTGGTACATTGAAGCATTTCGGAGATATTCCTTATTATTTGTGTCAGTTTCGGAAAACAACTTTCGTGAAATGGAACATTGTTGTTTATTTTTTTATATGTTACGTGTGCAAAGAGAACGGAATCTGAAAGCTTTAAAAGATTTGACTATCGCACAAAGTCTACTGTATTCCAATATTCCCCTTGTACCTAAAAGGAAATAAGCAATAATTTGTGCAAGTGTTTATCTCGGCCAACATGAAGAAGATAGAGGAATAAGGCTTTGTGGAATGGTTAGCATAAGAGTAGAGAGGGTCATGTGATTGCAACACGCAAGTGAATGGATCAGTTTGGTTGAAAACTACCAATATTGTAGACGCGAACCAAACTATATTCTCCATCTGCCATAGCAATCTGTCCCTTCATCATTTCACTAGTTATTAAAGGAAAAGCGACCTTGCATTTTCTAACGAGCATTTGCAAACACTGCACTGGTGTGTCAGTAATTTCTCTACTAAATTGTATATACATGCTGTGGAATTAGTTGGAATGTTCTCTGGAAGCATTCGTGTATTGCTGTTGCTGTTGCATAAACTTATTAAACATAACTTTTATTGTATGTTCCCTGTTGCACAGTTTCACCTCCGGCGCTACGCACACAAAGAACAAAACAAAAGACGCGCTAGACACGAGGAACCCTGGAACGCACTCTATGTGCTCCGCTGTACGGGCCAAAAGCCAGCCAGCCCATGTCTGGTGTTCATTCACCAATTTCTACTTGCTCCAGAATAGAACTCCATAGGCTATAGCCAGAAAATTCAAAAAATACATTTCATTTGTCGTAGAAATGTCTCAAACATATGGCATTTTAATCAAAATCGTTAGATCAATTTTCAAGAAAATAAAAATGTTCGAAAGATTTTCCATGTAAAGGGAAGTTTAGGGTGGGACTATTTTCTTCAAAATCTTTTCGTCGCTTTCTTGAAAGACATTAAACTTAAATACCAACTTTGGTGTTTAACCTACTCTTCGTTTTTGAGTTATGCTGTCCACAGACAGACACACACACAACTTTTTTTAAATATAGGTGTTAATCTATTGCACACCCCTATAATGTCCCTCCATTCCACACAAATAATGCTTCTATTTACATGGGTAAGAACCCGGAACACCCTTCGTTGACGAATATCGCTAGCGTAAGAGAAAATACAAGGTTTGCGAGAGATTTTGGAAGGACACCTGTTGGTTAGATCGCCATGTTGTCTGTTGCATGGAAGTCTAGACACGAGCGCCTTGCCTTGTAGGCAACTTCTCTGACACAGAAGTTATACGCTTCTGCGGAAGTACCAGGCGGTTTGTATTCTAAGTTCAGGGGCTAGACCAAAGATGTCACACATGTCATACCACATTTTTAAATACAATATGTATATCGGGTCTTCTGATCTATTATGTGAAATTTGGTGGCATAAGCCTTTAATAAGAAGGTAATCTTAATTTTTAATGTTCAATTCAATTTTCTTACTTTGACTATTCGTAACAAGCCCTCCATTCACATCGTTTTTGCAGTTGTTTGTTCTTCCACCTTTGTTTACTTATATTACTCTTATGTTTTTCTTCTTATAACTAAAGAGTAACGAGAAAAACTAGATTGTATTACATGCGCATGACCTTCTTCACCCAATGTTCAACAAACTAGTTTTTAAAAGCATATTCTTGCACCTCTTAACCTTAATCGAGAGAAAATTTGTAGAAATATTTTATTGTGTATTTTGTTGCAGATATTCTGGTTAGTTCTGAGTGGGTAGAGGTTAGGTACTGACTTACTGATCCCAAGGTTACAGCTCAAACTCGGCCTACAGTGTGCCTAAATGCGACAGTTCCATGTCAGTAGATCTGTTTAAATATTTCTTTTGCTAGTCACTGTGACAAACTGCCAGAATGACATTGAATTCTTTAACTAATTCGGATTTCTCCCGGTAAACCACAATGACAATCTCACATCAGAGACAATTACCACAATGGCGACTTACTATCACAAGTACTTTATGTCCCGGGATTAAATAACCTTCACATAGTAATTGCCTACACACGGCTTGTGTGTGCAATAATAATTACTAATTGGCATTGTTAATGTTGCCGTAAGTACTTAAACATTCCAATTATATCTAGTATTGCATATTACCCGCATTCTTTCTGAAGAATAAAATTATAACTTTAGAACCTTCATAATACATTTATTTTTTCTGCAGAAATACCAAACAGAACGTCACAGTAATCGGAACAAGGTATTTCCTCGAACGGAGATGCAGAGTTCATTTTCTATTGTGCCAAGTTTTCAGAAGATAGAAAAGGGAAAGTTTGGGTGCAGTGCCTGATGTGTAACAATGAGTGTGCAGAGCGGAAAATATTATATTTGAGATTTCTGCAAATACATTTTTGAATGCAAAATAAAGCTAGCACTATATTTTTAGCACTGTTATCCAGTTCAGTGCATTATTATGTGAGAAAAAGTTTTAGTAAGAAATAAATAAGCTCGTATGTAAATGTGTTACTTGAAAAAAATATTAATTGAGAGGCTTATGTAGTATTCCATATTATCCGCATAAACAACTGGACACTTATAAGTTATAAGACCTTTCTAGAAAGATTAAGTTTATTCACTAAAAACATAATTAGTGAAATTTTAACACTATAACCTCAAATATGGAGAAACAAAAGCTGCTATTCCATATTATCGGAACTTTCTCTACATTTGAGTGTTGAAAAGCATCTGAAACATACTATTTTCATCGAAATCGTTATAGCTATTTTTGAGAAAATCAAGAATTTTGAGAACTTATCCATGTAAACAGTAATTTGTAGTAGGAAGATGTTTTTAATAACTTCATGTCGAATTCGTACAAGATGGAGTTACCAAGTTTGGTATTTAGCATAGTTTTCGTTTTTAAGGTATGCTGTTCATAAACACAGGCACACGATTACTTGTTTATTCATAAAGGGGCTTCATAACGTGTATTTGCAGTGAAATCTCAATATCAAATATTTTGGAGAATGCAATACCTTGGCTGTATGATATGTACGAGGTAAAGAAAATACTATATTTATGTGAGTTATCAGGCCAGTCTGCACATGCTTATTAATAGATTTCACTAATTTTGCGATCTATAAGTAATATTGCTAAGTTAACACTTCCCGTGATCAGAATTGTAGCAAGAAACCTTTGAAGTAGGCGTATTTTAAACATATATGCTCGTATAGGAAGATCTATCTCCCTCACAACAGATCTGTGAGCAAGAACAGCTCAAAAAGTTGACAACATATTTTGATATATGTATTTATAATCTCAGTTTTCTCAGCATGCCTAAACGATGCAATTTTCTATTAATATGAATGAACATGGTTATAAGTCATTAATCAATTAAAATGAGTACAAAAACTTCTGCTCCGTTTACTAATTTTTAAAACTGTGACATGTGGCGTTTTAAAAATAGCTTTAAATTAAGATATAAAAGCATTAAATCTACAGAAAGTATTAGAGCTAAAATCTGAACGTTCATATTTTTCTAATCTTGATTTTAACAAATTCGTTGTATAAATTTGAAACAAAACCAATACAAACTTTACGTTTTTCAATGTTCATAGATGTGTCCGATTAATTTATGTTGAAAATAATAGTGAAATGGGTCAGGTTAAGCTAGCCATCTAGTACATTCTACGACATGGGTGTCACAAATATGCGACTCAATGCAACATTCTAAAGGGGTGAAGGTTGTTCTAACTTGGTATATAAAATGGCTTACCCACAGGAAAGTCGTAAGGCTGAATCCAGGACAAGAAGGAGCTCAAATAACTAAATACAAAGAGTCCTTCTGATAGTCCCAGGTCCTGGATGTGAAAGGATTCTCCCCGTGGGACATCCGGAAAAGCCAATTTGGGAACGGGAAGTCGCGGAGGTGGTCTTGATCTCTCCTCGTTCAATCCGTATTCTGTTTCGCGATCTCTGCCGTCCATGCGAACGCCAACATTGGACTGTAATGTCTCCACTTCAAAAGACGATGCTTTCCACTCTGCAGAAACACCATCATGCTGCAACTCGGACACCAGGGGTTCAGCTTTGGGAGGAGCAACTGTCACCATAACCTCTGGAGCTGGTGTTGAAGGAATGCCAGTGATTTGCGTTGTTTCTAAGCTTGGCTTTTGATCATTTACGGTTGGTTGTGGCTCTAGTGAGACAGGCGCCCCATAATCCACACTGGGTATGACCTTATTTGGGGACTGGGTTGTTTCCGAGTACTTCTCATGCTTATGGGCATCCATCTTGTCTAGAACATCTTCATCCTTCTGCTCAGCTGCAAGCACTAAACCGGGTATTTCCATTGTCGTGTGCTTAACAATGACCTCATCCTCAGGGGTTGCACAAGAAGTGTGGACATCACACTTTTCTGGAAGTCTTGTAAAGCCGTGCTCTGCTACTTCTTCAACCACGGGAGATTCAGAAATAGTTGCTGATGTGGTTGCTGTAGTTAAGACCTCAGTGAAGGGTGATTTTTCCTCTTCAAATACGCTCCTTCGGACGCGGTTCCGAGTACTGCCCTTAACACTTCCACTGAAATCCTTATGAGTGCTGCTGCTTGCCTTTGTTGAAGAGGCATCTGGGTTAGATTTGGTTATCTTACTTTTATCAACGCTTATAGATATATCAGAACCAAGCGAAGATTTCACTTTATCAGTTTTCGGAGATTCGTTTGACACTTGCCTTTGATTATTTAACAAATTTTTAACAGAACGATCTTGAGGAATATTTTTATGTAAAGTTCCGCTTTCAGTTTCTGAAGTCTGTTGTCTAACTTTGCTGCCCGATGTATTTTGGGTAAAGGGTGCTGTTACTTTCTGAGCCTCTAGACTTTGGCCCTTGTTTGCTGATTTTTCCACCGGATTGTCTTTAATTGATTCTTTGACAGCCGACTGAGTCTTTAGACTGTTAAGACTGGTAGATCTTTGAGAAGCTGTGGTGGGCAAGCTTCTAGCGGTCCTACTCTGAACGTTGCCTCTTTCTTTGGCAGTGTTTTGTTTGCCATTGGGCTTCGTGGATTTTGATGCAGTATCTGGTCTGTTAGATTTTGTAACAGTATGATGTAGCTTCTCTGTAAAGGACTGAGGTGTTGGTTTTGCAGAATGTGGGGCTGACATTTCATGTTTTATACTTTGCTGATGTTTTCTAGTTTTAACCGTTGATGTTTGAGGAACTTCTGATGAGATATCTTCATTTTGTTTCTTCAAGGAACTCGCTTCTGAGGCCAGTGTTCTTTTCCGTGGTGCCTCTTTGGACACAGCCTGTGTTTGCACTTCAGGAGGCTTTCTGATACTTGGTGAGGATTGGTGTATTACTTTGTCGTCTCCTGCAGTGCTCTTTTGTTTTTTCGAAGCATGTCTTTTAGCATTTAAACCCTGAGAAGCCTCTTCAACTATTACATTTTTTGTACCTTTTCCCGGCACTGAACTCGTCTCTGGACCTTTTTTATTTTGGAGCTGATCTGAGTTCTCTTCTGCGGAAGTGGAATGTTGGTGTTCGGTCAACAATGGAGCAATAGTCTCACCGTCTTCAGCACACTGTTTCGAGACGAAGTCCTGTCCTTCGCAGCCATTAAAACTGGCACTTACCACTGTCGCCACCAACACCACTATTAAAATTATAAATGTTCTTTTATTATTAGAAATATACATTTTTGTGTGTGGTAGAGTTTCTCAGTTATATACTCTTCCTGTAGCTCGCTTTAACGCGCTGTTTTCTCTTATTCGTTTATCAGAGTCAGTCTTCCTTTCTTTTTCCGTTGGTCCGCTAGTAGGGAGTGGGTTGATGCTTTATCCCATTATCTGTACTTCACAGGGAAGGTCACGAAGCGTAAACTTCCCGCTGCTCAGCACCAGGGAGCCCCTGTGAAACAAAACAACAATCAATAAACATAATTTGTACAACGAGGAAACACATAATGAAAAGCCTGAAAATGTCTTGTATGCCTTCTTCAAAAATATGAATTAATAGAAAATAACGATCATGCATCAGAATTCTTAAGCAATTAACTTCAAGATATCTACGATGAAACATATGCTAATATAAAAATTCTGACGTGTTACATTCACAGGACTTTCTCTTATCAATTCTCCAACAAGCGATTCTTGAAATCGTTTACCCTTCTATCTACCTCACGTCCATAGAGAGAAACATTTGTAAACATTATTCTATTACAAATTTTCTTGTAGGTACAATGGCAAAATAGGAATATAGTAGACTTCGGGGACAGTAAAATCTTTTAAGAGTCGGTTGCCATATGTTCTCTTTGCATAACTAGAAGAGTAAGACAGACGAATAATGACTTACCACTTTAAAAAAAACTATTTGAAAGCTCAAACCAACAACAAGGAATATCTTAAAAAATGATTAAATACACAAAAAATATATCTAACAAATTTTGCGTGCTTTAACAGTACCTAAATTCTTGCATAGCAAGTTTTCGTCTAGGCGGCTCCTTGGCCGAGCTGTTACAGCGTTTCCTACCGCCTAGGTGGCCCGGATTCGATCCCAGGAACCCGCGTGTGGTATTCGTGATGGACAAAGCGGCGTCTTCTTCGGGTTCTCCGGTTTCCCCCACCACTCAACCCACCAATTCCTCCATTGTCATCATCGATTTGGCCTGCATTTCATATTATCTTCTGCCTCACTATCATACCTGGTGCTTGGCTGACCACCCGCTTCCAGATCTTCACTCTGTCCAGTCCATGGTTTCCTGTGCTCTCCGACAGGCGTCTGACCCTAGGTACTGGCTTATAAGTCCTAGGGTGTGTCATTCTTACATAAGGGGAGGGTAAACAGGAAAAGCAAAAAAAGTTTTCGTCTACCACTTAGGTATATCAGAAAAAGTCATCCAGAATCAAGAAGGCATCAAAGGTTATTTTCAGAAAATGCAATGTATACATTCCATTTTTCAGGAAAATATTTCAAGCAATGGTATTTTAATAAAAATCGTTGGAGCCATTTTTGATAAAATCAAATATTTTGAAACATATTTCATGTAAAGGGTAGTATGGGGTGGGGCGATTTCCTTGAAAATGTTTGAGTCGCATTCTTGGAAGATGCAAAACTTGAATATCAAGTTTAGTATTCAACGACGTTAGTTATTGTGTTAACATACACGCAGAATCATTTTTAAACCTGTTTTTTTTTTTTTTTTTTTTTTTTTTTTTGTGGTTCAATGGGTATTAAAATGCGCATTTCCAGTAAAATCTTGGCATCGATTTTTTTTGGGTGGGATTAAAAGAAATTAAAACTACATAACCGCGGCCGAAGATAACTGACGGGCAAGTAAACACGGTCTGGTGAGTGTGTTCGAAGCTCTAAAAGACCATGCAAGGTTGGGGACGTTTGTAGCCTGCAATGTTCCTATCTAAAAGCCAGTGGAAGTTCAACTTTATTTCCCTTCGTCTTGGCCTTAATGCCCAGCAGGTGCTACCTATGTCTGATAATCATTAAAGGCACCTAATTTTTTAAATATAATTCCTTCTAGCGTACATCTTACTCAAATTATAAAATTGAAGCTCTTTTTTACTACTTGTATTAAATAAGTAGGTTTTAGACTGGGAATCCTGTGTACAATTGCTGACTTTAATTAAAAATAAAATGTTTAGTTTATTCAAGTATGAAAATTAAAACAAAAAGTAAAACTGCTTCAAAGAAATGTGTATCGAATTCAAAAGAGAAAACGAGATAGAGGGAGAGAGATACAAAGACAGAGAAAACCGTCGCAACTTAAAATAAAGCCATTGCTTCTAAGATCAAATTCGCGAAACGAGGGGAAGAATTAAAGGAGCAATTTCTTAAGTTCTATAAGTTCTAAGTGACTTAAGTGTCAATGCATCAAAGTTATAACATATATTAGGAAGTTAGAAATCAAAATCAGCTTTTTGTATATTAAGTATGATATAAATATGAAAGTCTTTCCTTTGTTCGATTTATATGCCATCTGCAGCTTTGCCTTTGAAACAATTGCTTATGGCAGTGATGTTCACTTGTTTATCTTTGGGTTGTCTTTATATTCATACACACAGTTTCATTCATAATTCCAGACTCTGGGGAGGACAGGCAATAATCTTGGTTAAATAAAGGTTCCTACTCTCCATCGGGGAATCGAACTACGACCCCTTGCACAGCAGGTGCTCGGTTTGAACTACGAGCCAACCATGAAATCGTTGATAATTACTGTTAGGAATTATTCCTAGCACGGAACAAGTGAGTGTAGTAAAGACATTTAGCATTATTGTCGAAATATAGTTATGGTTTCTCATATGGATGTTTGCATTAATAATCCCTAAAAACTGCAAAGCTCAAGAATTTAATAAGCTACAAGAAACTTTAAAGTAACTTTTCCTAGTAATTGAATACGATAAAGATAAACCAGTTTCTTACTTTAACCTCTAAATTCGTCGTTTAAAAACACTTTTTCATATTTATTCATTCAAGTTTTTGAAGCGTTTACTTGGCAGACAAAAAAGAAAATAAATAGGAAACGATTTGACACCCATTTCTGCTCGATGGGATGTATTAAAGAAATTAAATGCATTCTGGGACAGTTATATATTTATAATCTATTTCATTACAATAGTGTAATAAAACGGATTTATCTTTCAAATGTCGAATTGCACAGAACAGTTCAGCATCGAGAAATTCTATGTTGATAACTGCCTTCTATAAAATTAAGATTTGAATCGAAAAAGCAAACACTTCATTGAAGTTCATTTCTTCATAAACTACTATTTCTTATATATGCAGTTATATGCACTGTTATGGAATAAGTTAACGGAGTGACATTCAAAAATATATTAAGATACGTGGAATTTGTGTGAATGTATAACTTTTTAGGGATATTACAAGGAGATATATCCCTTTTTACGTTCTCTAATACGTATAATAAAGTAGAGGAAATATTGTATTCTACCTGAATATTTATTGTAGAGATTTCACCGGAAATATATCAATATATCTTGTGTGTGTGTATTTGTGTGTGTTTGTGTGTGTGTGTGTGTGTGTGTGTGTGTGTGTATGTGTGTGTGTGTGTGTGTGTGTGTGTGTGTGTCTGTCAGCCTATGGACAGCGTAATACAAAAACGAAAAGTCGGTTAAAAACCAACATTGCTACTTAAGTTTAATGTTTTTCAAGGATGCGACACGGAGATTTTGAAGAAAATTTCTCCACCCTAAACTACCCTTTACATGGAAAATTATTCGAAAATTTTGATTTTCTTGAAACTGGCTCTAAAGATTTTGATTAAAATGTCATATGTTTGAGATATTTTGATGACAAATGAAATGTATATCTTGAATTTTCTGGCTATAGCTCCTGTAGTCGAATTTACTCTGGATGACTTTCGCAAAACTGGTAAACCGTTAGAGATAGACCAAATACTACTGCACAAAAGATGTAAGTCTTGCTAAAATACACAATTTATGTTATAACAAATTTCTTGTAGAATGAACAATTTCGGAGATATTCCTCGTTATTTTTGTTGGAGAACTTATACTATTGCTATTCATTTTTATGTGTTAATCGTGCAAAGAGGACGGAATTTGATGAAGCAAAAAGCACCATTCTTATAAAACATTCGTGGAAATATACTTCAGAAATGCAGTTACAAATGTTTTATAATGTTTAAGGTGAATGGTACACAGGAACTTGCGTGTAAAATACTCCAGCAGATCTAGGAAAGCCATCGGTTATAATATCAGCATTGCGCTTACTGGTGGAAACCCCGCGTTGAATAGCCACTGCACTAATTGCAGAACTCTTGAATCAAACAGTGCTGCCGTAGTGTTCATGAGACTGCAGAGTTAGTACTTATTCATTAACTTGAGTTTCGGCAGCACATGCAATGCCGTCCTCAGCACTACATTATTCAACATTTCCGTTCTAGGTGGTAGAGTTAGTCTACTGATCCAAATCTCGGAATCAATTCTGGCCCAGACTGATGGTTTTTAAGTGCGCTTAAAAGTGATAACACAACATTGCTATATTTAATGACATGCTTCCTTGAAAGACATTAAACTTAAATACCAACTTTGATTTTTAACCGATTTTTCGTTTTTGAGTTATGCTACCCATAGGCTGACACAGACACACGCGGGACTGTTTCTAAAACTGAGTTTTTGTTATGTTAACTGAAATAAACATTTATAAAGGATCTTTATTACATATGTCCTGCTTGCTTAAATATATAGGTGCAAGGGCATTAGTGGAATACTCTGACTAAAGATGAAAATTCCTTTGTAACCAAAATATCAGCGTAATATAAACATAGGTACGTCATTGGGAGGGAGTTCTCTGTTTCTTGTGCACCTGGAACCTGCTATAGTTCATCTCTGACCCAGTGCAAACTTCAGAGTCAGCTACAGTGTATGGTTTATGCGTAGTCAACCTTGCGTCCGTTGAGGGAATTGTTTCATCTGTAATAATAACTGTTTCCTTTGCATGATCACGAGAAGAAAATTACTTGTGATTTCAACTTGAGAGAAATTTAAGCATTTTTAAATTATTTAAATTAATAACATCGAGAATGTTTAATAACAAAATACATTTAATTTACAAACCTGTGTGGTTTAATGGGATCTAAATATGTAAAGAAAGATTTGGTCTGTCATACGATGAACCAATTATACAAAATACGCTCAGAATGAAGATGACTTCATAAGCTATTAAAAATCGATATATACATTTGTTTGTCGCGAAACTACCTTAAAGTATGGTTTAAGAAATCTATCGATTATCGTTGTCCTTAAGTTACTTTGAGAACAAAATCGCAAAAATAGTCTATATAAAAGTTAGTTTGTGTTGGTGATATTTTCTTGAAAATCTTGTTAGAAGACACAGAAATTAATATTTCTCAGTCACTGTTTTTGAGTGAATTGTTCATACATGCACACGCACGCACACGGACCTTTTTTCAAAAACTGTTTTTTTTTTTTTTTTTTTTTTTTTTTTTTTGTTTTTGTATTCAGGGGCCTCAGAACATATTTCCGGTGAAATATCGACATCAAATTTTTGGGTGGAGTACAATACTACCTCTACTTACGTAATAGAGAAAGTAAATATTAAATCATTTACTTTGATGAATAAGTAACTCTGGAGCTTGAGTTTTCGTGGCAGTTATTTGCTTTCAACAACTTCTTCATGGAAGTCTTTTTCCTTTTTTTCATTCAATACTTGGCTGACTAATCTACCTGATCTTCTGTCTCCATTATTGCGGTTCCCAGCTAACTCTGCTCAGATATTCCGTCTCCCTCTGTTTTATGGATCGGCCTTTTTAAAACTCTCGGCTTTACAGTGCTACTTTCCCTGGAGAATAACTAGACACTAACGAATCTCCACAGAAAATATATCTGTGTAATCAAAACAGGGTCTATTGGGCATAAAGTTACCTCTGTCGTTCATTGGGGGGAGGGGGGGGGACTGTCGTTATTCGAGAGTTCATTAGAGGCGATTATTTTACCTCTTTTTTACCTTTTTTACTACGTATAGTAAATAGAGGAAGTATTCTATTCCATCCAAAAATTCGATGTCGAGATTTCACCGGAAATACAGGTTTTGAGGCCCCCTGAATAAAACAAGATTCTTACAAAAAGGTCTGTGTGTGTGTGTGTGTGTGTGTGTGTGTGTGTGTGTGTGTGGCAGCATAACTCAAAAACGAAAAGTCGGTTAAATGCCAAAGTTGGTACTTAAGTTTAATGTTTTTCAAGGATGCAACACAAAGACTGTGAAGAAAATAACCCCACCCTAAACTACCCTTTACATGGAACATTTTTCGAAAATTTTGATTTTCTTGAAAATGGCTCTAACTATTTTGATTAAAATGCCACATATTTGAGATATGAAATGTATATTTTGAATTTTTTGGCTATAACCTATGTAGTTTTGTTTACACGTCCATCTACACACCCCCACCCACCCACTCATCCATACCTTTTTCTAATATTTTTAATTCAGGGGGTTTAGAACATATTTCCGGTGAAATCTCGATATAGAATTTTTGGGTGGAATACAGTACTTCCCTTACTTACTGTATATTGTACAGAAAGTAAAAATACTTGTACATAAACATACCATGTATGTAAAGAGGTCACTAGATACAAGTTATGCATCGCTTGGCACAGAAATTTTCCCGTCTCCGGCGTTTTTAACGGCCCAGAGCAGGCTACGTTTAAAGTCCCCTTTTCTGTTTAAATTTCCGGCAGTATTTAAACAAACTATGGGCCTAAAAAGGCTCAAAAACAACCAAACTCAGCGGAAAGGAATGACTAAGTTGCATCAAGTCGCATCTCGCCTCAAGGAAAAAGGTATGAATCTGAGCAGAGAGGCTACCAGACAAAAGAGGGAAGTTTTAATACACCGGTGCGTCATGCGCATTAAATTTTGTGCTATGCTTCGAGAATTTTCCCAGTGTATGCTCCATTTATGCGAGTTAAACTTCAGTCTTTGGTTTTAAAATCTTAAAATTGATATAGCTTTAAAAAATTAAATACACAAAAAAATTAAAAAATAATATGAAATAATTACTTTAAATTTTACTTTATTTTCCTCCTGCCAGAGACTGAAAGTTTATAAAACAAAAGCTGGATATTTTAGTTTTTGATGCCTATGGAATGCTTTTAATATTACCGTATTTTCGAATTCAAAATAGACTGAGTAATTAGTTTCCTCAAAACTATAAAAGAGATAGTGCTGGAACTATATGGTAGTTTATAATAAATCCTCTAAGGTAGTGATTTTGAACCTATAAAAATACAAAAATCCAAATTTCAGCCCCAGGGTCCCTCAAGCCTACTCTATTCCCTCATTTCCCTCATATCTGCTAAGAAATATGCTATTCTTGTACTAACCATACTCACAAACTCTCAGTCCCCTATGTTCTTCGTGTTAGTTGAGATGAACATTTGTACAAATTATCTTATTGCTTATTTCCTTGTAGGTGCAAGGGGAATGTTAGAATACAGTAAACTTTGAGCGATAGTCAAATCTTTTAAAGCTTTGAGATTCCGTTCTCTTTGCACGCTTAACATATAAAAATAAATAACGGTGTTCCATTGACAAGTATTAAGTTCTACAGAACTCACACAAATCTCCGAAATGGTTCACTCTACAAAAAAAATTATTCAGACATAAATTGTGAATTTTGACAAGACCTACATTTTTGTATAGTAAGATTTTGTCTATCTCTTACGGTTTACCAGTTACACAAAAGTTTTCCAGAGTAAATAGGACTACATAGGCTATAGGTAGAACATCCAATATATATATATATTTCATTTGCCATAAACATATCTCAAACATACGACATTTTAATCAAAATCGCTAGCCATTTTCGAGAAAATAAACATTTCCCTATAAAGAGTAGTTTAGGATGGAGGAATTTTCATTAAAATTTACATGTCGCATCCTTAAAAGATATTAAATTTAAATACCAAATTTGGTTTTTAACAGAGTTTTCGTTTTTGAGTTATGATGTCCACAATCTTACTACAGATACACACACGCGCGCACACACGCACACACCCACAGACCGCTTTCTAAAATGCTTTTCTTTTATGTTTATATTGTATATTTCCGGGAAATCTCGACATCGAATTTTTGGGTGGAATACAATACTTCTTGTACTTTACCATACGTAATATTCATTCCAGAAATCGCTACCAATAGAACAAAGTTTTTCAAAAGTGCAATAACCTTCACAAATTCACTCCATTAGGGTTTATAATTAAATTGAGGGAATCCCGATGAAAACCGATTTTATCGCCTGCTGTGGAATAGGCTTAACCCAACAAAAGACGTTATGGTTCCTTTTTTCGCGAAACAGCTTCTCAGTTCATTTTGCTTTGCTTGAATAAAGTCGCAAATATAGCTATGGAGTTACTCTGGCATTCATCTGATGTTATTACGTCTTGGGGACTCCCACAAAGGGAAGAAATCTTTCCCAGGATTTTCTTAGACACCCTTAAACTAATTTATCAAGACAACGTATTCTGCTGGATTCCAGCCCTTTGAATATGGATATATAAGAGTTAACGTATGTCTTCTTTTAACCCTTCCAAGGCGGAGAAAGAGCTATTTCGTGGTAGGAGTAAACTTGTCTTTCTACACTATTGAACCATCAGTCACCTCAAGTAATTTTCATTTCGTATATTAAATTTTCCATTATTTCAGGCCTTTCAGTATGTTTTATCCTTATTTTATTACTACACTTCGTTAGCTATCCATTTCTAAGTGTGGGAAAAACTGCCTAATACTAAACAAGCCTAACATTAGAACGCTTAGAAGTTAAACTGCGCTGCACTGAAGTTCCATTGCGATTTCGGCTCCTTAAGGTGTATTGCAAAGGCTATACAGAAAAAAAGTGAAATTTAGTTTTATTTCTGGACACTATGATTCACGTTGAATGTTGGCCTGAAAGACCGCTTAGTTTTACACAGAGGCCATATTATCAGGCTTGAGATTCTTGTCCGCACCGTAAATCTACGACATGGGATACACCAGCCTCCGGCAGGTTTGAATCCGCGAATTGAGGAGGCCAGAGATGCGCTCAATTCCCTTGGAGTTCCTGCTGCGAAGGTCCGTCCAGGATTAAAGATTGGATAATGGAAAAATATTGTATAGATGAAAATGTATTAATGTACAACATATAAAATTGCAAAATGGGCAGCTAACCATTTTAAAATTATTTATTTACTTAATTTAGTGTAGTATAAAGATGATATTCATTTTTTATATGTTAGCCATGCAAAGAGAACGGAATTTTAAAGCTTTAAAAGATCTGACTATCGCTCAAAGCCTACTGTATTCCCATGTTATAGCACCTAAAAGAAGATAAACAATAATATAATTTCTGTAAATGTTTATCTCAACTAACAGGAAAAAGAGGGATAAGAGTTTGTATGAATGCTTAGTATAAGGGTAGAGAAAGTCATGTGAGTGCAACACAACAATCTTCCTGATCTGTCGATTTTTTTCGGGCATTAGGCATTAGGGTGTCATTCAGTCTATTTGCAGATTCATCTGCAGTTAGCCTGCAAGATTTCATCCCTATGGCATACCTATATTGCTTAGTCACAAGTCTACAAAGAAGCAAAGTATGGTGTCTTTGTGACTGATAGATGGCACTAGGGTGCCATTCAGTCTATCTACTTACATTACCTGGGGATAGATGGCACAGCATGCATTATTATTATCTATATTTCATTTATACTATTGTTTTAGACCCAAGGTGGAACTTTGGGTTGTAGTATTCAATATTCAATCCGTATATAACTTGCCGATTGAGGGGAACCACGATTGGTCGGCCCACGAGATTTGAACGCGGGACCTCGCAAATGCGGACGGCAGACGTTATCACCTGAGCTTTCCTGAAAGCTATGATATATGCTTGCAAAATAGTTGCGCGGAGACGACGCTTGACAAAACTGTGGCGATACACCCGACAGCCTAAATATAAAGTGCTAGCAAAATGGCTACGCAACGTCATTCGGCAACAAATTAAAATCAACAAAATTGAACAGTGGGAAAACAAAATGCTGAGTACCACCCATTTGGACTCTTCTTTGTGGAAATTACTCAAGGCTTTCAAAGTTTCCACGAGCGTTAACTCCGCAACTGAGGCGCTGCACACTCAAGGCGGCCTGCACTTCTCCGAAGAGGAGAAGGCCGAGGTCTTCGCTGACTGTCTCCAAGACAGATTCAGTGAAAACCCAGTTACCAACCGTGTTTTAGAACGGGAGGTCCAGACATGGGTACAAACCTGGGTGGCGCAGAAGCAAGAGCAACAACTACCCATCATAACACCGCAGGAAGTTTTCAAGCTCATTAGGAAATTGCCTAATGGGAAAGCTGCCGGCCCAGACAAAGTGACTAATGAGGAACTTAAGCATCTCCCAAGAAAAGCTCTGGTACAACTAACAAAGATATTTAACGCCTGTTTGCAGCAAGGCTATTTCCCCTCTACTTGGAAACGAGCTAAGGTTATCATGCTCCCAAAGCAAGGGAAAAGCACCAGACAACCGCAAAACTACCGCCCCATTAGTCTTTTGTCTACTATTGGTAAATTGCTCGAAAAATGTATCCTTTCTCGACTACAAAAACAAGTCTCGGCAACACATGAACTCTCAAATTCACAATTTGGCTTTAGAAAAGGACATTCCACTGAACTACAGCTCCTCAGACTAACTGATGATGTAACAGAGCAATTTAACAATGGGGCTTCAACGTTGGCGCTATTTCTGGACGTAGAAGCCGCATTTGACCGGTGCTGGCACAATGGCCTCATTTACAAACTGCACCACAATTTCCCGGCTCTTCAAAATTATCTATACTTGCTGCACAATTTTCTAGAAAAACGGCAGTTTTACGTCCAAGTGGGCCGCTCCTCCTCACGGGAGCGAGTGATGCGGGCTGGCGTCCCACAAGGGGCAATCATGTCCCCTTTTCTGTACATATTATTCACTAATGACTTCCCAGTGGACGCTAGATGCAAGGTCGCCATGTATGCTGACGACACTGCAATATACAACCACCATAGAAATCCACGTTTCGGCCTTGCAGAAATGCAACGTTATGTTAACAACTTCCTCTCATGGCAACATGACTGGAAAATCAAAATTAACCCCGACAAATGCCAGCTAATTCATTTCTCTAAGCGGCGTCACACTTTGGCAAAGGACCTAGCGGTCGGTGGTCAAATATTGCACTGCCGTCAGCAGGTTAAATACTTAGGTGTCACCTTGGACCGCACAATGTGTTGGTCCACCCACATAAAAAATAGCGCCAATAAAGGCAGACAGCGGCAAAAGTTGTGCGCCCCCATCTTCCGCAGTAAACAGTTGCGACTGAAGTCAAAACTGATATTATATAAGTCATTTATTCTCTCGGTGGTCCTGTATGCATGTGTGGCCTGGGCTAATGCCTCCAAAATTGCCCTCAAACAACTCCAAACCCTCCAAAACCTCTCCCTCAGAAAAATCCTGTCTGCTCCACTCCTCACCAGTACCCAAACTCTACACCTTGAAACCCGGATCCCGTTCATCCCGGAGGCAATTGAAAAACGAGCAACGGCTGCATGGACGCGCATTAGAAACCACGAAAACGACGTCATCGCCAACATTGGCAAAGGCGAGCCGAAGCACCGCAAGCATACTAGGATCAAAATGTTCTAGAAGCGGCTCGGCTCGCCGACTAATGCGCGTCCACGCAACCTCGATCCTAGGCCACATACATGTTCCGGCAGAGGCCCTCGCCTCGGAAAATATTCAGGAGCTGCCACCGCGGGACAGTGTACATAGTGTGAATAGTGCAGTGCGCTGGGACGCATATCTCTGGTGTGCCCAGTGAAGGTGTGTGTGTGTGTGTGTGTGTGTGTGTGTGAGAGAGTGTGCGTGGGTGAATGCGTGCGTGTATGTGTCTGTAAATAATTTGTAAGTATGTACATATGTATATATAACATAAAGACGAAATAGAACTTAAAAAGACAAAAGAAAACTATTCTCGGTGACCTACAGATGGTCACCGTATGGGTTTTTTGTAGACACGGAAAAAAGTGTATATATAAACAAAGCCAAATGTAAAAAACTGTTAAATATAGCCTGTAAGCCGGGCCCATTGTACCGGCACCAGGCCAACACTTTTCTAATAAATAACTTGAACTTGAACTTGATAGCCTGAAATACCCTCCCTCTGTTTCCTCCAGGTTTAGGATAGTGGAAAGGTCCTCTTAGGTATCCTTTCTTCACTAATACTCAGTGTGTCCATTTCTTGTTATTTGTTTTAATTTTGTCTTCTAACTTATAAATATTTAGTTCTCTTATTAACTCATTGCGTATTCTATCTGCTCTTGTGTATCCTTTCACATTCCGCTGGAATAACATTTCCACTGCTTCCTTTGATTTTATTACCCAACTTTCGCTTCCATATAGGAGGAAACAGCCAATGTTTTATATTATTTAAGTTTAGAGTCTCTTGTTTTCCGACCTAAAGTTCTTTTAATAGTTCCACATATAACCTGGAATTTATATATTTTGTTGTAATATCGCTAAAATAATTTAAGTTCTCTAAATATATGTTTGTATCCTAACCATGTCAAGACTTCAGTGGTTGCAAACTGCAGAAGTAACTTAGAAGAATATTCCAAATGAAGTTAAGCAGTTCGTGAGCTGGATATACAGCGCAGAATGAACGATATGAAGACAGTACTCCGCAATCTTCATTTGTGGTGGAAACAAGAATCCTCCTGTACTTTCATGAATTTATTTTGAATCCTGTAACGTTTAAGGAGCAAACAACAGGAGAGGAACAGTTCCGAGCATAGAATAATGCAGTAGATAAAAGTCTAGATTTGAAAAGGTTGATAGCAGCGATGGTAAATGATACTGCAGCAATGATTGGGGAAAAAAAGGGTCTAGTAAGTAGATCGAAGCAAATATGTATTTAAAATGTTATAAACAGCTGAAAGAGCACACTTTCCCTTGTACGAGTATCATCCATCAGAAAGTATTGTGTGTGTGTGTGTGTGTGTGTGTGTGTGTGTGTGTGTGTGTGTGTGTGTGTGTGTGTGTGTCTGTGGACAGCATTACTCAAAAACGAAAAGTCGGTTAAGAACCAAAGTTGGTATTTAAGTTTAATGTCTTTTAGAGATGCGGTACGAAGATTTTGAAGAAAATTCCTATACCCTAAACTACCGTTTACGCGGAAAATTTTTCCAAAGTTTTGTTTTTCTTGAAAATGGCTCTAACGATTTTGATTAAAATGACATGTTTAAGATATTTTTATGACGAATGAAATGTATATTTTGAATTTCCTGGCTATAGCCTACGTAACTCTCTTTAATCCGGATGAACTTTGAGTTACT
Source organism: Tenodera sinensis (assembly GCA_030765045.1). Taxonomy (NCBI): domain Eukaryota; kingdom Metazoa; phylum Arthropoda; class Insecta; order Mantodea; family Mantidae; genus Tenodera; species Tenodera sinensis. The sequence goes on from CM060966.1 coordinate 14,222,092, forward strand.
CGTAAACCGTAAGACAGGGGAAGACAGGTATCGCTGCTGTGACGTCAGCTCACTCAGCTCACATGCTGCCTAAGAAGGCCAGTAGAACGTGTGACGTCACAGCGGGGAAGAGGCAATGGCATACGGGACATCGTAATTTTAATGCTGTTTCAGTTACGGAGAAGTCACAGATTATAAATAATTGTATTTCGACTTTATGCCATATATATGGACATATTCCGACATTTGCCGTTTCGCTTTTCTTTAACTAGTTTGTCAATGTTAGGGCGTAATGTACGGCACATTTGTAATCGAAGACTGCATGTTAGATTGTGGTCTGAAAATATGCTTCGGGATTTTGACTTAGAAAGGTTCATAACAGAAAAGAATTGTTCGCACACATACGTAGAACCAAACATTACATAATATCCGTGCAACAAGGGCATACAACCTCAGAAATCTGGCTTGAGGAACATTCTTATAAAATCAGCCAAGTCTTCCTTGTGTTTATATTTATCCTTCAGCTAAAACATACAACCCATGTCCAAATATAATATATATACATATATTGTAGAGTGAACCATTTCAGAGATATTCCATGTTATTTGTGCCAGTTTCAGAAAACTTAAACTTTCATCAATTGCGACCTCGTTCATTTCTTTTATTGTTAACGGCGCAACGAGAACGGAATTTGAAAGCTTTAAACGACTTTACTATCGCTCAAAGCCTACTGTATTGTAATATTCCCCTTGTACCTACAAGGAAATAAGCAATAAGATAATTTCTGCAAATGTTTATCTCAAGCAACACGAAGAAGATAGTTTGTAAGAATGGTTAGCCCAAGACTAGAGAAAGCCACGTGAGTGCAACACATCAGATTTTTAGAAAAATGTCTGTGTGTATCTGTGAGCAGCATGACCCAGTAAAGAAATTTCGGTTAAATACTAAAGTTTGTATTTAAATTCAGCATTTTCCAAAAAAATTCAATACAAAGATTTTCAAGAAAACCCCACCCTAGCTAATGCTATTATTTAAATGGAACATTTTTTGAAATTCTGATTTCCTCAAAATTAGCTGTAACGTAAAATACCATAAGTTTACGATATGTTTATGATAAATGAAATATATATTTGAAGTTTGTGCAAATAGCCTCTGAAGCTCTCTATGGACTAGGTGACGTGAATGTGACGTTTGACGACTAGAGGCTTCAACTATTTTGCGTTCAGAAAATGCTGTTCTCCTGTCTCGTGTATACACGAAAGGCAAACATGTATTTATTGTGTGCATTCTCCACCACGATAAAATCCTGTTGAAGAGGGTAAAGCAGACATGACAGTTCTATACAATAAGATGAAAGCAAGTGTCAGGCCTGTGTTCTGTCAATAACTGTTCCAAGACACCCTCGCCGATAGCATGATATTTTTTAAGGGTTTATCCATACCTAAAACTTTCACCGTTTCTCTGGATGATCCTAAAACTTCAAGCATTCATATAAAGTAAAGCCTGTCTTCAGTGGAATCAAACGCGACTCTCGCACATTTCGGTTTAGTGAAGGTAGACCTAGGCTATTAACAAAATTAAACAATGAACATGTATAAATGGACAGAATGAGATAAAAATGTACGTATCTTATTCAATTGTGTGTATTTAGATATTTCTAGTGCAGTACATACTAACGTTACTCGATTCACCAGAGTTAGCTAAAAACTATGTCTTGCGCAAACTCTCCAGTCATTTATTAGACACTTTCAATTCAGTCTTGCCTGATTTTTCCAACTACCATTTCAGCATATTCCTGTAACATAGGCCCCGATATGTGGTGACACTAACGAACCGTTCCCACACTATTTCATTTAGGGTTGGCTTCGTTTTGAATATTGTTTTAACATACTTCTACAATTTTAAATTTGAGGACTCCAATTATTTTAGCAACATCACACAGAGAATATTATAAACTCTTCATTTGTAAAAGTTATTATAGATTTTCTTATTTTGAAAACTACTCGTAGATGACAGCTTGCAAACAGTTGCTTTTTGATCAGTCACAATTCATATACCTTCCTGTGTGTCACATTTTCTAAACAGTGCACTTTGAAGCATCGTAAAGATGCATTTGCATCTACAATACATTGGGATAGACAAATCAATAGTATCTTTAGATGTATGTACAACTATACCTATATACGAAATCAGCTTATAACCAACCGAGCGGGGTGGCACAGGTGGTAACGTCTGTGGCCCACATTTTCGAGGATTGACTATTAAATACCACAACCCAAAGTGTGGTATAGACTTCCACCTAAGTCTAAAACAATAGTACAAATGAAAAATACACGGTAATAATGCATGCTGTGCCATCTATCTATCCCCAGATAATGCAAGCAGATAGTTTGGCACTCTAGTGCCATCTGTGCGTCACAAAGGGAAAGGTCCTTCTGTGGACTCGTGACAAAACAAGATGGTGAACATCACCTTGCTTTTCTTTTGAGACTGTGCACTTCATCCTTTGTACCAGATATTAAGGACCTTCTGAAAGGTAAATCGTGCCCAAAAAGGTATCCTCAGAAACATCGTGGGTTAATCAGGAGTGGAATATGAATATTTACGTCTTTGATTTCCTGTACGTAAGAATGTGCCGCCACTGGAACTCGGTAACGGCGAATAAATGGGTCATTCTGTCCCAGCGGGTGGAAGGAGATGATTTTAACCTCCCATAACTTGCCGGTGGTTGAGCACCGCTGACTAACCTCTGTTCAAGAGTACTTATTGAAATTTTTATTTCTTCTTTCAATTTTTCCATTAGCTCGTACTGGAAAACCTTACTTCAACGGACCTCTTCTTAAGCGGAAACCTGTCTGAAAGGAAATATTTCATGTACCATGAATTTAAGCGTAAAACATGCTAAATTCCCTTTATTAATCGAAAATTGTTTTACGAGGACAACGGAAATCAAAGTAATCCTTTTAACGGAGTAAGTACGTTATGTTTAAGTTGAAAGATAACTGTATTGCTGCTACCTGAAATGGTGGTGCGCTGATAACGGTCCGAGTACTGAGAAATCTGTCAGGCATCTTTCATTGCATAGTTAGCAATGAGCATGGCTGATTAACTTTTATTGTTCTCTCTTTCCTTTCGAGTTGCCACTCTAATGACCGGATGGAATATACAGTTCTGAAGTTCTTAAGTTGCACACATTCATAACCACACTGCTAATCGTCAATGGCAGAATCCGCATGCAGCAATCAAAGCTGCAGCTGAAAGCAAAACTATCGATTCCCTTATAGGAAACAAAGCTACTCTATTTAGTAATCAGTATTAATATTATAAATAACATTCTAATAAATTAAATTTCTCTTCTCGTTTTTGTAAGTCTATCTGTTTTACTTGTTTAAGGGCGCTTTCATGATTGATGCAATTCCAAGAAAAACCTTGTCTAAAAAAATCTGATGTATTGCACTCACATGACTTTCTCTACTATTGTACTAACCATTCTTACAAACTCTTATTCCTATATCTTCTTCATGTTAAGATAAACATTTGTACAAATTATCTTATTGCTTATTTCCTTGTAGGTACAAGGGGAATTTGGGAACAGTAGGCTTTGTGCGATAATCAAATCTTTTAAAGCTTTGAGTTTCCGCTCTCTTTGCACGGCAAAGATATAAAAAATGAATACCAATGTTCCATTTAACGAAAGTTTAAGTTTTCCAAAACTCACAAATGACAAGGAATATATCCGAAATGGTTCACTCTGAAAAAACATATTTGCACATAAATTGTGTGTTAGCAAGATCTACATTTTTTTGTAGAGTAAGATTTGGTCTATCTTATACCGTTTAACAACTAAGGAAAGGTCATCCAGAGTAAACAGGACTAAGTATCCATAAAAACTCAAAATATACATTTCATTTGTCGTAAACATATCTTACACATATGACATTTTAATTAAAATCGTTAGTCAATTCGAAATCTTCGTGTCGCATCCTTGAACGATATTAAACTTAAATACCAACTTTACTTTTAACTGACTTTTGGTTATGCTGTCCACAAACACACACGCGGACCTTTTTCTAAAAATGTCTTTTTTTTTATTCAGGGGGCCTCAAAACACATATTTCTGTCTTGACATCAAGTTTTTGGGTGGAATAAAATGTTTCCTCCACTTTGGTATACGTAGCAGAGAAAGAAAAATGATAAAAATACAAAAATTCAAGTACAAATATGAGTATAATTCGAAAAATGAAAATACCACTGAATACGTGTAAACACATGGAGAAATACCTACAGAAAGTCATAGGAGGTATTCGAATCCAAAAGTGTACGTGTGGAATAAAATTGAAGTTAATTCACCGTTTCATTGGTTTCAGTTCAGTAGATCAGTTGGAAAACTGTTTTGGATACCAGTCTAATTGGGAATTAGAAACAAACATTACTCATGAAAGCGAACGATGTTCCCAGGTTTCATTATTTCCATACCATTAATATGCATTACAATATTGCAAATGGTTGTATTTTAAAACATGATCGCTGTAACCACAGAGTCGAACAATATCACTTCGTGTGGGAAGTAACAAGCTTTCAATTTATTACCGACGAGGGCGTTCTGTTCTTTATGTTCATATTGCTAGATTTGATAATGTTGAAATGGGCATGAAAGATGGAAATAGACTCTCGCTCTTGTACTAACCATTCTTACAAACTCTTATTCCTATATCTTCTTCGTGTTAGTTGAGACAAACATTTGAACAAATTATATTATTGCTTATTTCCTTGTAAGTGCAAGGGGAATATTAGAATACAGAAGGCTTTGTGCGATTTTCAAATCTTTTAAAGCTTTAAGATTCCGTTCTCTTTGTACGCTTAACATATAAAAAAATGAACAACGATGTTCCATTTCACGCAAGTTTTTAAGTTTTCCGAAACTCACACATATAAAAAGCAATATCTCCGAAACGGTTCACCCTACAAGAAAATGTATTCAGACATAAATTGTGTATTTTAGCAATATATACATTTTCTGTATAGTATGATTTGGTCTATCTCTAACGGTTTACCAGTTATGCAAAAGTCGTCCAGTGTAAATACAACTACAGCGGCTATAGACAGAAAATTCAAGATATACATTTCATTTGCCATCAAAATATCTCAAACATATGACATTTTAATCAAAATCGTTGAAGCCATTTTCAAGAAAATAAAAAGTTTCGAAAAATGTTTCATGTAAAGGGTAGTTTAGGGTGGGGCTATTTTCTTCAAAATCTTCGTGTCGCATCCTTGAAAGACATTAAACTTAAATACCAACTTTGGTTTTTAACCGACTTTTCGTTTTTGAGTTATGTTGTCCACACGCACACAGACCTTTTCAAAAATGCATTTTTGGATTCAAGGGGCCTCAAAACATGTATTTCCAGTGAAATCTCGACATGTAATATATTGTTATATTGTTTTTGAATTTTAAGGACATCAAGGTTTTCATAATTGCAATTTCTTCATTTTTGCACTGACTTCCCTGAGCCTATTACTAACAAAACGGCTAGAGGTATTTTCTACGTGTTATAAATATGAGCTTTTTATGTTAATTTAAAATTATTCGCAGGAAAAGGTAAATTATTGTGATGTGATAAGCATGGGTTAAAATGTAGCGCTTGTCAGATGTCGACTGCAGTGACGCAACAAGGTTAAATATGCCTAGTGCGCATTAAAATAATTAAAAATCGTCCACTGCCTTTTCTGTTAATAGTCTGGGCATGTACCATTTAACTGTGCTTACACATCATCTCTGCTCCAACCTTGCGGAAAAATTAAAGTTATGTTGGCAGCCGACACCTCTGCCGCTGGCAACGACGGGAAAATGTGCAGGATGTAATGTTGGCAAGGGTGCATCGAGGTCCAGGAATTTGTACCTCAGAGCTGACCTTGTAGGGAATCTTTAGGAGCCATGTAATAAGGGATATTCCTTACAACATACCATTCATACAAAACGTTTATTTAGTGACCCTTGTGTGTGTTTGGGATAAATATTTTGATATCTTTTATAATCAATTGGACCGCATATTTATGTAGAAAATATCGAAAACACTAAAAGGAACACTAAAATTAAGTTTTACAAAGTAATTACTGCTTTACGCCTCGAGTGTTGGGTTATGAAAAGAAAGAGAGAGTGGATTGAAACAGTGGAAATGAGATTTGAGATCTGGAGTAGGTCACCTGGTATAATCTAAATGGGGAAAAAAAAAAAAAAAAAAAAAAAAGAACTGCTATTGTGTGCCGTTTTCCCTCTAGACTGTTCCTCCTTATTCACTCTCGAACATTCCACTTCCAGAACTCTCATTATGTTAGGCACTATATAAGGGACTCGCTCGTGAAGTTGTACTGAAGTGTTATTGGGCAAATTTTTTGTTCTCTGTCACTTCTACACTGTGAATGGTATCAATTTGAAGGATCTCCTTACATATTTAAAGAAGCCAAGGCTCTGACTTCGAAGACGCAAATGAACGTGGATTTCTCTGAGTAGGGCTATAGCAATAGCTCCGTCCAAGTACGATAATATCTTCCCCTCAATGAAGTATGAACTATTGGTATAAATGATGAATAGGGGAGGCGTGTATAGACTAATAGAAAGCAAGTGACAATGGGTTTTTTTGTTGGAAAGTAGCAAGGAACAGAATAGAGGATATAGAAACATAAGAAACGTTAGGAATATAGAATAGAAATATATGTAAAGTAACAAAAAAGAGGAAGAAGGATTTGCATGAGTAAGAACAGATACATGGGAAAGGAAACGTGACAATATGGATAAGAATATAATAGTGTTAACAAATAAAGGGGACCAGAGTAAAAAGTCATGGGAGAATTCTTAGAAAAAGTCAAGAAGTAGACAAGGAAGACAAAAAGTCGGTTTGGGGGAGGAAATGAAAGACAGGAGAGGGGGAAGCAAGCAATCAGAATAATGGGATGTAATTGGCTACCGAAGTTGCTAAACGGCAGGGCCCTAAAGCAACAGGCAACCAACAAGAAAGAAAAGATATGTCTCACTGTTGTTAGGTTAACTTTCCTGCAGCTCTCAATCAACAAGGATATTTTGTCCTCAGAGTCCAGGATGTCAGTTGTGCACTACGCCATCCAACTTTATAGAGCAGCAACCAATGGCAAAATGGACACGAACCCGTTGCAGCTCCCGAATTGTAGCCGTTTGAACTCATTTTTCTCCATCTTGACGTCACATTCTCCAAGCCATGGTTGATGGTAACTGAGTATCAGCTCAGTCCGAATCTGAATCTTTTACAAACTTGTGGTATACCGCGCAAATCCTGTGACTGCAAAATACACTCTCCCGAATTGATCGATTTACAGCAGTGGTGTTCAAACTTCCACAATGTGCATGGACTATGTCTAAAAGGGCCACGCCAAGTTAAAACTCAGACTGTAACTATGGCCTGTTTCTATTAGATAAATATCCAATGACGTCACAGTCACGTGTTTTCTTGCCAACCAGACGCAGTCTGTTTCAGAGGCGCGTGTGTGGGAATATTTGTACAGTTTAACAGTGAAATTAAGTAATTCCGAGCAATAAGTCTACCCCACTGTGTGCTGGTAAGTTCATTAACAGTTCTGAAGCTGGCAGAAGACAAAAAACTTCGCGTTGCTCACAGTCAAGCCAGAGAAATGATTTGTGTGTACAAATTCTTCCTGAACAAGTTAAAAGTAGAGAAAAGCAGTGTTGCCGATTGCTGCAGGGAAACAGCTGAAGCCTGTCAGGTGCGTGTGCACACTGTAGAAAGAATAATTATGAGGACAAGCTTGTATTCAGTCAGGAGGAAATTTTAAATTTAATTATCATGGAAAAGTGCATAAGAGGAATAAACCAGTGACTGACCTAGACGATTTGTTGCGTAGAAAAATGTTTTCAATGCATGAGAATGGAAAATTTCCTACGGCGCAGAAGCTTCTGACCGAAATAAAAGAAACGCGGACTTTGAGGGCGGTGAATAATCCATGTTCCACATGGGATTTTGATATAGAAAATATCGTGACGGAAGAAAACAATTATGGTGAGATAGATGCCCTAACTGTTATTTTCGGTACAGTTCGACTGGTCACATCCCGTCTACGTAAAACCCCAACGATTTTGTCTGTATACTAGTACATCTAGTGCCTCAAGAACCTGCAGATTGTTCTCCCCAAGTGTGGCTCAGCCCCATATATTATCTGTAACGAGTAACTTCAGGCAACAAGAGAAGGTCAGCAAAAACACAAGTGCCTCTATATCTCTCCTCAGTCGACAACGGCTCGAAATGCTGGTCTAATGATCCCTCCAACAGCCCCGCCCCCCACAAACTGAACACACGGGGTGGGGCGAATCAAACTATTTTTATCCTTACACATATCAAAAGTGAGTTTTATATCCAATATATGATAGTTTAGGAATGATTTTAAATTAAGCGTTATTAGTTACAGCTGCGGAAACACCAATAAAATGGATTTTAGTGGTAATAACTTCTTTTTTTATCTGATTATCTGCCTGTCGGGGAGCAGAGGGACCTATGTACCAGACAGAGTGAACACCTGGAAGCGGGTGGTCAGCCAAGCACCAGGTATGAGAGTGAGGAAGAGCATGATACGAAATACAAGCGAAATGGATGAATAGAAAGGTGATGATGGAGCAATTTGTGGAATGAGTGACGGGGGAAACCGGAGAACCTGGAGAAAACCCGGTTAGACGCCGCTTCCTCCACCACGACTACCACATGCGAGTCCCTGGTACCGAACCCAGGCCGCCTAGTGGTAATAATTTATAGTGACAAAAGAAAAAGGACACCGGAAGGAAAAAGCAACAAACGCTGCACTTTTGTAAGATGGTGATCAAGAAGGAATATTGAAAAAATTACTAACGTTACAAACAAGTTTGTAAAACTCTATAATTCACCTTTAGCAAGTTTTGGTTTATCTGTTAAGGGTACACCGAAGTGAAAAATGTGATTTCCTAAAGTATAAATTTAGATACTTAATTTTTTGCATAGGCATTACTAGCAACTAAACAAATGCATGTACCAAATTTCATTCCAAAATCTAATCATATTTCTGATATATTAATTAATATAAATTTTATTGGGTATAATCAAAATCTATCTCTTCCAACAGATGTTGAACAACAGAGTTAATTTTTTAAAATTATATCTCTTGTTTTCTTTGCAACAAACTAAAGGAAGGAAAATTTGATATACGCAATATTTTTTCCTATACAAATGTTTTAATAACGTAAAGGTGAAAATGGCATAAAAGGCAGCACTTTATTATATTAATTATTTTATTTTAAAAAAAGATATAAGTAATATCAAAATTCCAAACGGACATTTTATTACCCATATTCTGAACCATATTGGATACAAATTTTAGATCTATAGCTAGAGAAAATACATTTTAAATATGATAAAGGAACAAAAAGTACCGTTTCCGCGAAAAACGACTTTACAGTTGAAATTAAAGACAGACGCAGAGGCGAATAACCTTAAAAATGGCATCCAAAATATACTTTTCCCCCCTCCCTATGGGTTCAAAATTTCGCAGGTATATTATTTAAGGTATGCTGCATTTTTGCAATAGAAATCCAGATCTTTGGAACCATTTTTGAAAAATTGGTGAACGATTTTTTTTTTTCCTGGAAAGGTTAATTTAAGATCTTTTTTCTTGAAAATCTTGTTGCACGCTTGAAAGATGCTTGCTATTTATTCAACATTCCTTGTTTTGAGACTGCAAGAATATTTGTCGAAATATCCTTTAGCAAATTAATTAGAATTTACATATTGCCTTGTGATAAAAGTTTACAGCTTATTTGAATATTGCTAAACTGCTGAACGTATGAAAAACCGGAGGTAACATTTACGGTTGAATAACCTTGTCTAAAAAAATCTGATGTGCTGCACTCACATGACTTTCTCTACTCTTGTACTAACCATTCTTACAAACTCTTATTCCTATATCTTCTTCGTGTTATTGAGATAAACATTTGCAGAAATTGTCTTATTGCTTATTTCCTTGTAGGTACAAGGGGAATATTAGAATACAGTAGGCTTTGAGCGATAGTCAAATCTTAGAAAGCTTAGAGATCCCGTTCTCTGTGCACACTTAATGTATACAAAATGAACAATGATGTTTCCTTTCGTGAATGTTTTGTTTTCCGAAACTCACACACACAACTAGGAATATCTCCGAAATGGTTCAACCTACAAGAAAATTTGTTCAGACGTAAATTGTGTATTTTAGCAAGATCTACATTTTTTGTGCAGCAAGATTTGGTCTATCTCTAACGGTTTACCAGTTATGGAAAAGTCGTCCAGAGTAAATACGACTACAGGAGCCATACCCAGAAAATTCAAGATATACACTTTATTTATCATAAAAATATCTTAAACATATGACATTTTAATCAAAATCATTAGAGCCATTTTCAAGAAAATCAAAATTTTCGAAACATTTTCCATGTAAAGGGTAGTTTAGGGTGGAGCTATTTTCTTCAAATTCTTCGTGTCGCATCCTTGAAAGTCATTAAACTTAAATACCAACTTTGGTTTTTAAGCGACTTTTCGTTTTCGAGTTATGCTGTCCACAGACACACACATGGGGCTTTTTCTAAAATTGCTTTTTTGGCATTCAGGGAGTCTCAAAACATATATTTCCGGTGAAATCTCGACATCGAATTTTTGGGTGGAATAGAATACTTTCGCTACTTAGCAGAAGAGAAAGTAAATATGTAAATAGTTATTAAATATTAACGTATTATATAAAGACAATTTTCAGTTACTGCTCCGAGATAATCAATGGGAAGACAGAAAATAATCTACGTGTTAGGCCGAGGGAAAAATGGATACTAAGAAAAGATAAAATTATAATCTATATCACACTTGTAAAAATATTTACACATGGCTCATAAACGTGAAGCAATATCGTAAGAAACAATAAAATCCCATCAACATTACACAGAATATTTATAAACGAGATTTACTGTTATACATAGAGTCAGAATGTTCCATGTATGATTACTTAACCTCCAAAGGCAGTACATATATTCGCGTACAGCTGTGATTACACAGAATGTTCCAAAACACCCAGAGGGGAAAGGCAGGTAAGTTACAATAAACACCAAGAACTCATAATATGCTGCTAGTTAATTTGCACTATATTCACCTCCGGAATAAATAAGGATGTTGTTCGCTAAAACACTGTTGAAAAAGCATGAAGGTAAACAGCCGGTACTTGCTTGATCAATAGCAATATTGATTTTATGATAAAGTTATCATACATGGCATCTGTATAGCCCCAAACGTTTTTCTTTTATTTTTAGCTGGATGTCCTAATTGTTATGGCATATATAGCCTAGGTGTATATAACTATAAGTAAGCGATCTTCACTTTGAATTAAACTGTTTTAACATATTGTGGGTGGACTGGATTTTTGGCGTTTTTTTCACAGTATTTTCACACTTCATCACATTCTGTATACACATATACCATTTTCAAGTGAAAATCGAAGCCCTTACTTTAGAAAACAAAGCTGATATTAAACCAAAGTGAAAATAACTAAGTGTTTTAAACTGGTGATCCAGGGCGAACTTAATACAGTAGATGTGGCGATTATATTGTGGAATATTTTGCCTCTTATAACATTAGATACTCCAAGATCATGTCTTAATTCCATTACGAGTTGGAAATTTAACCAGTGCTGAAATTTGAGACTTCACCGTCTACCTACCTACCCACCATAAATTAAGTTTCTGTGAGCCGACACACGGTACGGCCTGTTGGAAGACCTTCCTACACGGACCAGGCAGTTAATTGGTTTAACGTCACTAAAGGCTACAAGCGAGAGTTCAACTCCAAATATATGGCTTTTACAGCACTCTCCTGCTGCCATTAGACATCAAGTATCGTTTTTTAACTAACATTTCATGCCTGTACATATTTTCTCTTAGCAAGAAATGCTTGATAAATGCCAAACTCGAATTCTTAAATCAGCAACACAGCATATGAAAAGAGGTTGAATAGAGAAGTGACTTACAGTTCGTGGACAGTCAAGTATTTTTTGCAACACTTGAAAAAACCATAAGAAGCAATAATAAAACAAATTGCTTTTCCGTATTTTATTGGGCATTCAGAAAAAAATGTGTGGACTCACATGACTTTCTCTACTCTTGTTCTAAACATTCTTACTATCTCTTAATACTATATCTTCTTCGTGTTAGTTGAGATAAACATTTGCAGAAATTACCGTATTGTTTATTTTCTTGTACCTACATGGGCAGCATTGGAATACAGTAGGCTTTATGTAGTTTCTCGTATTTTAGCAAGATTTACATGTTTTGTACAGTGAGATTTGGTCTATCTCTTGCGGTTTACCAGTTATGCAAAAGTCATCCAGAGTAAATACTTCATGGGCTGTAGCCAGAAAATTCAAGATATACATTTCATTTGCTATAAAAATATCTCAAACATATGGCATTTTAATCAAAATCTTTAGAGCGTTTTCAAGAAAATTGAAGTTTTCGAAGAATTTTCCATGTAAAGGGTAGTTTAGGATGGGGCTATTTTCTTCAAAATCTTCGCGTCGCATCCTTGAAGGACATTAAACTTAAATACTATCTTTGATTTTTAAACGAATTTTCGTTTTTGAGTTATGCTTTCCACAGACTCACAGACACACACAGAGGGATTTTTTTTTTTATAAAAATGCTTTTATTTGGATTCAGGGGGGCTGAAAACAAATATTTCCTTTGAAATCTCGACATCGAATCTTTGGGTGGAATACAATACTTCCTTAACTTACCAGCAGAGGAAGAAAAAAAAGAATTCTTATGTGAACAAATGAAAAACTACATCTAAATTATATGCGCAAAATCTTCTTATCCACTATTTTGCTAATGAACTTTGGAATTGGTTCTTTACTTCACCTCAAGATGTACTGAAGAAGATAAAAATAATTGAATGCTTCTGAAAATTAACGTCCAATAATTGCGTATAATATTTGAACCGCTTAATAATAAATACGTTTGTAAGTTTTGCTAAGAATTCATTATTTTTAGGTTAGTTTGCTGTTGGGTGTGACGTCATTTCCTACCGGAAGTTGAATGACTAGTTGTAGCCTTGTTATCCTGGGAATTGACAAATGAATTTTAAATTTAGCTCACATTACCAAATATGTGTTAATGATTAACTTGCATATCAAGTATTGCGAAAATACATTGTAATAGACATATGGGGCTTATGCTGACAATGTTTAGAAAATTAAACAAATATTACTTTAAAAATATTTAATTATGTTCCTGTTTTTCAAAGTATTTCGCTTGAACAATACCTCCATTTCACGACATCAGTGCTTAAAGCAACAATGCCACTCTTGTAGGGGAAGTATTGTACGACGCACAAACACGTTATCCAGATTTCACCGGAAATATACGTTTTGATGCCCCTGATTAAAAAAAAAGGTATTATTAGGAAAAGCTCCGTGTCTGTGTGTGTATGTGCAGCATAACTTAAACTAAGTCGGTTAAAACCCAAATTTTGTATTTAAGTTTAATATTTTTCAAGGATAAGACAACAAAATTTTGAAGAAAATTCCTCCATCTTAAACTAACCTTTACACGAAAATTGTAAATTTTAATTTTTTCAAAAATGGCTCTGACGATTTTGATTAAAATGCCATGTGTTTAAGATGCTTTTAGGGCAAATCAAATTGATATTTTCAAATGTCTGGCTATAGCCCTTGTAGTCCTGTGTCCTCTTGATCACTTTTGCGTAACTGGTAAACCGTAAGAAGTGAGAGAGAACAAATCTTACTGTCGAAAAATGTATATCTTGCTAAAATACACAATTTATGTCTCAATAAATTTTCTTGTAGAGTGAACCATTTCGGAGATATTCCTTGTTGTGTGTGTGAATTTCGGAAAACTTAGAACTTTCGTGAAATGGATCATCGTTGTTCATTTTTTTATATGTTAAGCGTGCAAAGAGAACGGAATCTCAAAGCTTTAAAAGAGTTGACTATCGCACAAAGCCTTCTGTATTCTAACATTCCCCTGGCACCTACAAGGAAATAAGCAATAAGATAATTTGTACAAATGTTTATCTCAACTAACACGAAGAAGATATAGGAATAAGAGTTTGTAAGAATGGTTAGTACAAGAGTAGAGAAAGTCGTCTGAGTGCCACACATGAGATCTTTGGGGCTTAAGCTTATCTGCTACTTGAAGCAAGTGTTTAATCTTCACTCTGCACTTTGTTTAAATAGTTAAGTTGGTAAGTCACTCACCTAATCGCTTATCAAAACATGCTGACGGTAACACTGAAACCAAGGTGGGCTGCAGGTCCGAACCAAGACCTAACAGACAAAACACTGCAGGCGAGCGTCGACCATTTCCTCCTAGCACATCTTATAGGGCTTCCTGGACAGGGTCCAAGTAGTCCGCTCCAGAACCCATAGAAAAGGCGTCAATTTCCTTCCGTAATACCACCCTACCCTCGTGCCAGGTTATTTATGTCACCCATGACACGCATCAGGGTGAAAAGTCTTTCACTCAATCGTTATGTAAATTTACTGGAGAATGAGTGAAACCGACGTCTTCGTAATTATTCATTGGGGGAGATTAAGTGTTACCAACTTGATCAAGTTCCTCTGTTATTGAACCTCTGTTCCTACATTTCATGTGGTATTTATGCTGGTGAAATTTCACTGCCAATATATGTTTTGAGGCCCTTTGAAAACAAAAGAACATTTTTAGAAAAAGGAGTGTGCGTGTGCGTGCGTGTGTGTGTGTGTGTGTGTGTGTGTGTGCACGCGCTTGTGAACAGCACAACTCAAAAACAAAAAGTCGGTTAAAAATGATAGTTGGTATTTAAGTTTAATATCTTTCAATGATGTGACACGAAGATTTTGAAGAAAATTCCTACACCCTAAAGAAGTCTTCATATGGACATTTCTTCGAAAACTTATATGGCACATTTTCCGGAAATTTTTATTTTCTCAAAAATGGTTTAACATATGTTTTTGTTTAATTTTATGGCTGTAGCGTATGTATGTTTAGTCTTGATGACTTTTTCATATGTACTAAATAATAATAATGTACTAAATCTACAATACATCATAAAAATAATGAAATGGACATATTTCGCTTACCTGTGGAGGGCAGAGGAATTGTTCGTCCAAAACTTCACATTGTTTTCTCCAGAGGCATCCTTGAACGAAGCAGGAAATTTTAGAATGAGCCTCGTGCTCGTTTTTTCAGATCACAATTAAAAATTAAAACAATTGGAAATGATTAAAAAATTTCATGAAAACTCCGACCTTCTCCTCAAATCTCCGCCTTATATGGGAAAACGATTGTTAAATTTGCTTTTCTCAAAAACAGCCAAGACGTACTCTAGCGTCTGAATGAAGAATGAAGGTGTATCATGAATATTGCACAAATAACCTCTTGCGTTCATTAGGATTGAAATTTTAATAATTTGGTGTTACTGGAAAACCACATGAGTTAAGGAAAATTTGCTTCAGAAAAATGGAGAGCTCTAAAGCAATTCGCGAAGATACTTTTTTCCCCGTAGAATGATACATTTTCATAATGGATTATGGCATCACAGAACAAAGATTCCCAGCTTTCTCCATAATACATCAAAATATAACTTTGATATTCTTATCTTGACTGGTAACTTATCAAGTCACTGTTATTAAAACACTAAATTACAGATTGATCTGGTTGTAATAGAAATAATATTGTGGCGCAGTAAATTTGAAGGTGCATTGTCGTCACATTCACTTGTACATTGTTTTTTTTTTGTTGCTTTTTTTCATACCAACTTAATTATATTAGTAATATATTACTAGAATATGCTAGGCTAACAGTGGTCACCATTTTCTTATCAGACAGTTTAGTCCTTTATCTTGGCTTTGTTAGTTTCGATGTAGACATAACTTCTTTAAAACTAAGGCTATCCACTTATCTATATCACCAAAAATATAACAGAAACAACAGGAAAAATAATTCTGATCAAATTATGAACGAAAATAGTTCAAGAGTCTAGGAGAAATAAGGTTTCAACAAGTGGAAAATCTGATCAACCGAGGAAATTTCTAGCGAAGACCGTGACGAAGGAATATTGGCTCCAAACATTCTCATGAACTGCCACTAAATTATTGTTCAGTGACTAACAAGACCGCTCCACCAATAACGGATAAATCATATAGGGGAACTTAGAAACATCTGTTTGATTGAATAATATACGAACAGTGGAATTATTTTCCTCTTCGGAATTCGCGGAAACTCATTTGTTTCTGAATGACAAATACTCATCGTTAAAGTATGTTTCGACAGATTAATTGCTACATTTGCAGATAAATAACGCCCTATGTCATTTTAAATACGACTGTCTGCAAATGCATTGGAATTTAGGTTAGGATTTTTCAGTAAGCTTCAAGGGAATGATAAAAAATGAACGATAAACTAAACTGCTAGTTAAACCACTACTTCTACCACAGAACGGCAAAAGTTCGCTGAACATGCACTGAGAGAGAGAGAGAGAGAGAGAGAGTGAGAGAGAGAGAGAATAGCATGACTCCAAAACGAGAAGTCAGTTTGAGAGGTAGAATTGAAACTGAACAATTCAATGCCACAGCTGGGATTTGAACCACAGAGCCTCTGCTTACTATGAAAGTGCTCTAACCATTAAGCTACTGTGACAACCTGCCAGAATGATACTGAATTCTCCAATCAATTCGCACATGAGAGACAATTACCCCAATGGTGACTTACTATTAAATAACGTGCTGAGGAATGCTATCAGTGAATTGACCCACAGGCGCTAATCAGCTTCCGAATCAATCAAATTGTATTATAATGAAGAAAGTTGTAATAAAGGCGTGAGGAGATAATAATTGGAATACATCTCTTCGTATATTTATTACAAAAGCTCCCTTTTTTGTCTTCACGTAAATTATAACTTTGGCATTCATAGAACATTTTTTCATCAATGAAATTCTGCGGATTAATGGACGTCTTCTTGTTTTCTAGCACACCCTTTTCGTAACATTCAAGACTAATGTAATAAGAATACTCACCACATACTTCTCAGGAAGCATTTTCCGTACCTCCTGCAGGTAGTAGGAAATAGTCCCTAACCTCAAATCTTGAGAAACAACGTCCTCGTTCATATTAAGATTCTTCATTGCTTTATGACCTGGAAAGAACATCAACAATTAGGTTATGCATGAAGTTTCGACACTCAAAGTTTTGCTAATATGAGGCGTAATTGTGGTTAGCAGCTTCAATTTGTAAATGCCAGATTTTTATTCGATGGACCTTCACATTCAGCTAGTACCAACGAACCCGTAAGAATCTACTGAACTCAAACATCAAAGATGCTATCTCACCCAATAAAAACTTTGGCATTTACCAAACTGAATGCGGTGACTATACTGAAGTGTATACATCAAAAACCAAAAGAAATTAAAAATAAGATCCAAGGAACACTTTAGAAACATAAAAAACAAACAGTTGGAAAAATCAGCAGTTGTCAACCACTTTTGGATACAAAACCCGAACATAAAGCTCATAAAACACGTAACGGGAAAACATTGTTGGTACCACATTTTTAAATACAAAACAGAATGACAGTTTTAATAACGTAGGTGGTGTTTCACATAACTTTTGGAATTGTTGCTCTTACTTCAAGTAAAGCAGTGCATTTCACATATCACTTTGTATGGTATTGCGCATAATTAAAACATATCATGCACATGCATGTGTAAATGTGTACACAAACTTTAATATCAGTAACAAGTCCACGTGAGTTTCTTACCTTACCATGGCATTGGCCTCTCAAATAGAACAGGACAGATACTCAGGACTTTAAGCATACCAAATGAAGTCATTGTAACCACACAGTATGTAGAATTCCAGATGAGAATTGCATTGTGCAATGCACAATAACCTCACATTTTCCGTCTCGGGATCATCAACAAAGCATCTGAATTCGATACATGGCCAACGTTATGAAAGGTCTTTTATAAAGCGTCGGAATAGTTCATTGCACCGCCAGTAGAGGCATACTACTGAATCAAATTGCGTCACATTGTCGCATACTCGTACCATTAAACGCGAGAAGTTCACGGTGTACCTGATTAAAAAAAAAAAGTCAGGTGTGTTGCACTCACATGACCTTCTCTAACCATTCTTACAAACTCTCAATTCTTCTATCTTCTTCGTGTTAATTGAGATAAATATTTGAAGCATTAACTTATTGCTCATTTCCTTGTAGATACAAGGGGAGTATGGGAATACAGTAGACAGAGCGATAGTCAAATCTTTTAAAGCTTTCATATTCCGTTCTCTTTGCACGGCTAACATACAAAAACATGAACAACGATGTTCCATTTCACGAAACTCACACACATAACAACGAATATCTCTGCAATGGTTCACCCTACAAGAAAATTTATTAAGACATAAATTGTATATTTTAGCAAGATCTACATTTTTTGTATAGTATGATTTGGTCTATCTCTAACGGTTTACCAGTTATGCAAAAGTCGTCCAGAGTAAATACAACTACAGGGGCTATAGCCAGAAAATTCAAGATATGCATTTCATTTGTCATAAAAATATCTCAAACATATCACAGTTTAATCAAAATCGTTAGAGACATTTTCAAGAAAATGAAAATTTTCGAAAATTTTTCCATGTAATAGGTAGTTTAGGGTGGAGTAATTCTCTTCAAACCTTGTGTCGCATCCTTGAAAGACATTAAACTTAAATATCAACTTTGGTTTTTAACCTACTTTTCGTTTTTGAGTTATGCTGTCCACAGACTGACGCACAGACACAGACACACACACACACACACACACACACACACACGGACCTTTTTCTAAAAATGCTTTTTTGGATTCAGGGGGCCTGAAAACATATTTCTGGTGAAATATTGACATCGAATTTTTGGGTGGAATACAATACTTCTCCTACTTACCAGTAGAGAAAGTAAAAAAGGTCGGGTGTGTTGCACTCACATGACTTTCTCTAACCATTCTTACAAACTCTCATTCTTCTATCTTCTTCGTGTTAGTTGAGATAAACATTTCCAGAAATTATCTTATTGCTCGTTTTCTTGTAGATACCAGGGGAATATGGGAACTGAGACTAGACTGAGCGACAGTCAAATCTTTCAAAGTTTTGAGATTCCGTTCTCTTTGCACGCTTAACATACAAAAACATGAACGAGTTCCATTTTACGGTTTTCCGAAACTCACACACATAACAAGGAATATTTCCGAAATGGTTCACCCTACAAGAAAATTTATTTGGACATACATTGTCTATTTTAGCACGATCTACATTTTTGTAGAGTATGATTTGGTCTATCTCTAACGGTTTACCAGTTATGCAAAAGTCGTCCAGAGTAAATACGACTACAGGGGCTATAGCCAGAAAATTCAAGATATACATTTCATTTGGCATAAAAATATCTCAAACATATGGCATTTTAATCAAAATCGTTAGCCATTTTCAAGAAAATAAAACTTTTGGAAAAATTTTCCATGTAAAGGGTAGTTTAGGGTGCGGCTATTTTCTTCAAAATCTTCGTGTCGCATCCTTGAAAGACATTAAACTTAAATACGAACTTTGGTTTTTTAAGCTACTTTTCGTTTTAGAGTTATGCTGTCCATAGACAGACAGACACATAGACGCGCACACACACACACACACACACGGGCCTTTTTCTAAAAATGCTCTTTTTGGATTCAGGAGGTCTCAAAGCATATATTTCCGTTGAAATCTCGACATCGAAACTTTGGGTGGAATACAATACTTTCTGTACTTTCCTATAGGTAGTAGAGAAAGTAAAAATAAAGCTTTTCATAATTGTAATTGAGAACTAAATGCACTTAATTAATCCATTTTCTCGAATGGTCCATTTTCTACGTAATTACCGCAATTTGACCTCGATAGTTTGTCGAACACATGCCCAATTTTACTAGGGCTTAAACTTACGTCCAAAGTTACTTTTCCAGCAGCAAAAGTCACCATTATAACTCACCTATTTGACTAAAGTTATACTCTAAAGCACAAACGAAAACTTTTGTGACAAAAATAAAAAAACGATAAACTAAAACATATTTCGTAAAAGTTTTTAGGCCCAAGTTAGATACAAAGAGACTGTATCGTAATAAATTGTATTAATATTATTAAACGAGTAGTTTAACCCAAAACACTATGATATTTAAAATCACCCAACATGAGAAATAGTGTCCAAATTGCATCTAAAAGCTCCTTACATAAATGGGTTATTAGAAAATGTCACAAAGTTGGCGTACCTGAATATTGGTATGTATAGTAATAGCAATTACTCAACTTACCTTAAGGAGAGATACGTAAAGGTTTAAGGAACATGATAAACCACACGCATGTTCCCCTTCCACAAACCAGCCTGTCATATCTCGCTCTCTCTCGCTCCGCCAGCAATCCAAAAACTTGTCCATTGCAAGCGGTGCCCGGAGCCGAGCTGCAAACACAGCAAACAAGAGAGCGTCGGATGTCAACACCAGAGTTGGAGATCAAGCGAGCCAAGTTTGGCGCGGGAAGACAAATATCATAAGATCTGGTAAAGGAAGCCTAGATGTTACACTTTACAACTTGCTGATTATCCAATTACGTATATTTATTTGTTACCACTCGATATGATGTATTGTTTAAATACTATTAGAATTTTATAAAATAAGTGTCACTCGTTCGAAATTTCGGAAATTGGTAAAATATAAGCCTAGAGCCGGATTCAAATGTTTTCTGAGTCACATGCTCCTAGCCGCGCGGGGAAGCCAGGATGGCTTATCTATTAGTTATGCCAGGTGGTCTTAAAGGTCGACTTGCCAGCTCATACCTGTCAACAAGTGTGAGGGGCGTAATGTGTTTGTAAGTCCAAAGAGAATATCATTCCAACATTTCTCTTACACTTAGTCGTAAGAAAGTAATCTTATATATATACTCTATAATGAAATTAAATTTAAAACGTTTAAATAATTTTAATGTAGCACGTTTTTTAAGGTATTCATGGAGAAACACACACGTGTGCTGTAAAATTTGTAAATTGTTTTTATTCAGCGAACATGAAATCGTGTATTTTAATGGTGATGTATAGGGTTAGGATTTTTATGATAGGGCATATATTTTTTGGTAGGACTGACATGCTTCTTAAATACACATAAATGCTTCTTATGAAACAGCGAAATGAATTAACCTAATTTGTTCTGTCATATTGTATGCATCACTGGCACAAAGTCTATCAATTAAATCTATAGGAAAAATAATGTACAATTCCCTCTTCTCAAACAATACCTTTTGTTTTGAATTTACAGTACTGTCAAGATCCCGGGACATTAATTACTTACAATAGTAAGTCGCCATTGGGATAATTGTCTCAGATGTTAGACTGCCTCTGTGGCTTACCGGGAGAAAAAATCTGATGTGTTGCACTCACATGACTTTCTCTACTCTTTTACTAACCATTCTTACAAACTCTTATTCCTATATCTTCTTCGTGTTAGTTGAGATAAACATTTGTACAAATTATCTTATTGCTTATTTCCTTGTGAGTACAAGGGCTTTGAGAGATAGTCAATTCTTTTAAAGGTTTGAGATTCCGTTCTCTTTGCACGCTTACCATAAAAAATGAACAACGATGTTCCATTTCACGAAAGTTTGTTTTCCGAAACTGAGAAAAATAAGAAATATCTCCGAAATGGCTCACTCTACAAAACAAATGGACATAAATTGTGTGTCTTAGTGAGATTTACATTTTTACTAAGATTTTGTCTATCTCTTACGATTTACGAGATATTAAAAAGTAATTCAGAATAAACAGGATTACATGGGCTATAGCCAGAAAATTCAGAATATACATTTCATGTTATAAAATGTCAAAATAGTGACAGCTGTTTTCAAGAAAATCCAAATTTTCCATGTAAAGGGCAGTTTATACTGGAGGAATTTTCTTCAAAATCTTCGTGTCGCATCCTTAAAATATATTAAACTCAAATACCAACTTTGGTTTTTAACTGACTTTTCCTTTTTGAGTTATGCTGTCCACAGACTGACACACAGACACACACATACAACACGGACCTTTTTCTAAAAATGCCTTTTTTTTTTATTCATATAGACATCGAATTTTTGGATGGAATAAAATACATCGTCTACTTACTAGAAAAGAAACTAAAAAGGCGAATCGGTTGGTGAATTCAGTGTCATTCTTGCAGGCTGTCACAGTACCTTAATGGTTAGAGCACCCGCCTGGTAAGCGGAGGGCCCGTGGTTCAAATCCCAGTTCCGATTCTACCTCTCAAACATGGCCCATACACGGTTCGTGTGTTTAAAAACACCAGCGGTATGTTTATTGGGGTAAACAAATAAAACTTGTCCTGTTTCTGTTCTAACTTCCATGCACCTGTAGCGTCGACTCTGTCGTTTATTCTGCTGAGGATGTTATCGCTCGCTCGCTCCCTCAGTGTTCACGAAAGCCTTCTCCTGGAAGGTTGCGGAAAGGTTGTTTGAGCACAGCGAGTTCATGCACATTAGCGCTAATGACACTGTTGTGCCTGTGCCATAGCCATTCTCACTGCTGATATCACGAGCATTATCATCATTTTCCCTTAGTATTGCATTATACGCATCACTTTGCAAATATTCCACGAAGAAGCGCTGTTCCGCTAACTCGTATTCTCGTTGGCAACAAGCATTCAGTGTAGAATGGCATGACTTTCTTTTGTCTCTGCTCCAATACACAATTATCATTCTCTGAAATTAATAATCTAATGTACTGCACTCACATGACTTTCTCTACTCTTGTACTAACTATTCTTACAAACTCTTACTCCTATATGTTCTTCATGTTAGTTGCAGTAAACATTTGAAGAAATTAACCAATTGCTTATTTGGAAATATTACAATACCACAGGCTGTGAGCGATGGTCATATCTTTTAAACTTTTGAGATTCCGTTCTCTTTGCACACGTAACATATAAAAATGAATAGCAATGTTCCATTTGACAGAAGTGCAAGTTCTCCAAAAGTCACACAAATAAAAACGTACATCTCTGAAATGGTTCACTCTAGAAAAAAAAAGAACAATTGAGACAGAAGGACTTAGTGGAATAAGGGGGTACCCCTCATTTTGGTCAAACATGAACTAGTTGCATATTATGTAACCTGAGTCCATCTAGTGTTATTGTATTGAACTATTAAGAGTGTGAGATAGATAAACGTCTTTTGAAGAGTTTTCAAGTATTCTGAGTGGAATATGGGTCTATCTCACTCCTGTTTGTAACCTTTGTGCTGATAGGTCAGCTGTATACCGCATTGGCCAATGGGAGATCAGGTTTCATGTCTCATATTTTAGAAACAAGATGGCTGACGCTGAAAGGTTTGTTGTTCTTCTAAATGAATAAAATGAGGAAAATAGAAGCAGAAAGATGAAGCGAGATGCAGAAAAATGGAAATATAACAGCAGGAAGTTACTACAGAACAGTGGAAAAAAATATTTTACACGAGAAGGTAAAATTGTGCCTGCCAAATCATTTACCAGTATCGTGTGTTGCAAAACTGAATGGTGAACTTGTGTATTTTGTTTACAAGTAGGAAATTTATATTGAGTTTTGTTTAATGTAAATTATTTGAAGATTAGTTTACCAATAAACATGCTTATTTTAATAAACATAATTAGACATGAAATTTTAGGTAAAATTGCATTAGACCTACGTAAAATAATGTATACTTCATTTAATATTGTAGTTAGGCTACTAACAGCAGAAGTAATATTTTAAATATTAATTAGAACACAGGTTCCTGGTTCCAGGCCATGCATATTTGTCATGTGATGCAGATTTTGGCATTATTGAAAACTTAAAACGACGTACCCAGTATGAGTGTGGGCAAATCTTACAAGAAATGCAAGGAAGCAGAAGCCGTTCTCTGTACTGGAAATGAAGAGAGAAGATTTTGTTAGTCTGGTTGCATTAACAGGTACGAAAATTAACAAAAAGAAACAAAAGCTGTTCTGGCGTAAATGTGGACTTCCGGAAAGCATCTATTCTAAGGTTCGAGGGTGGACATAAAGTGGAGTGTGTTTCGCATACAGTCAATTAAATCCTTACGCTACCACCAGTTTTCAAAAAGGAAAAGGAAAACCACAGGAAATATCAAACACAGTCTTCCGAACAAAGTACCCTAATGGAAGGCCAATCAAAGAAGCGAAATATCGAGACATAACCTCATTGTTGAAGTTCATACCCCCCATGTACCATGAATTTTATTTAAATTTGAAATCAGACAGCATATGCGAAGTGGGAGAGAACAATAAAGATGGAATCATTTGATTGTGATGTTTGGAAGTTGTGATTTTCACTTTTAATGTAGAATGTTGTATGACGTCTTGAAGTTAAGTAATGTTCCTTATAGGGGGGAATATGGGAACACCGTAGGGTTTGAGCGATTGTCGAATATTTTAAAACTGTGACTAACACTTTAAAATTCCTTTCTCTTTGCGAGAGATAAAAAGGAGAATAATGACCTTCCATTTGAGAACATTTTAATTATTGAAAAACACACACAAATAACAGGGAATATCTCTTACGTTATCTCTTACGGTTTACCAGTTATGCAAAACTCATTAAGAGTAAACAAGATTACATGGGCTATAGCCAGAACATTCGAAATATACATTTAATTTACCAGAAAAATATCATAAGTATATTATATTTTAATCACAATAGTTGGAGTTATTTTTGAAAAAAATCAAAATTTACTAAAACTTCTCCATATAAAGCATAGTTTAGGGTGGAGCAATTTTCTTCTAAACCTTCGTGTTACCTTTTTATAAAAATGCTTCTTTGTATTCAGAGGGCCTCAAAACATTTCTGGTGCAATTTCGAAATTTTAGATCGACTACAATACTTCCTCTACTTACTATACGTAGTATAGAATAATCGAATCGTTAAATTATTATATACGAATTTATTACCTGGTCATTCTTTTGTTTCGTCACTGTCGCCAACTGTGTCCCATTAATTGATGAAAAAGCAATTTATCACTTCAGAATCAGTTAAAAATCAAAATAGCATTCTATTTAAGTCTGACATGCGTGTTTTTAACAAGTGTTATTTTAATATTCAATGTGTGTTTTTAGAAGAAAGCTTATTTCTTAATGAGAAAAATAAAGTGATGTATTTGAGGTTATGAACTGTTTTCTGATCGTAATACGTGTAATTCCGTGGTATGGTTTTCCACAGTTCGCAGTGCTGTGAGTAAGTTGAATGACGCTAATTTAAATGAATGTATTTTAGGTTATTTTTATAGCATTTAACATTGTGTGGGTCACTGTTTGTGACATAGTATTAAATTCACATTGTATTTATGAAATAGTCCAGTTAAATATAATTCGACGGTGTGACATTCCGAGATAAATTCTCTCACCCCAGTAGAGGTCTTATGATATTACTTGTGATACGAAAGGTCAATATATTTGAGAGAATTAACTGGCAACAAAAAAGAATTTGTGAATTATGTGGTGGAAAGAAAAGTGCAGGACACTATATAACAGAATTTACGTAACTAACGATACGGAGACGTAAAGGATGGCAGAAAAAATGGGGTTAATTGGACGAAAAAATAGCAGCTATAAAATACCCACAGGAAAGAAAGAAAACAAAAATATAGATGTGTGCGAGTTTTTAAGGAAAGCAAAAGAAAACTAGATTCATGGGAAATAGACGGTGCAGGAAGTATGGAGGTTTCAAGCTGATCTATTGGTGGTTTTCTGGCTGGATTAATTGGTTGGGAACATTGCCTGAATCGAGAATGTGTGGTTTTCATTCGCTGCCATGTAATTTTGTTATCTCCAGCCCAGGATTTCCTGTGTGTTGTGATTTCCTATCTTTCAAGGGTAAGATGCTAAGATTATGAACAACATTTCCCCACCCTAAACTACCCTTTACATGGAAAATTTTTCGAAATTTTTTCGGTCATAAATGCTTGCATATTTCTGAAATTTCTAAACCATCCAGTCCCTGCTTATGCCGATAATGGTTTGGTTGTGTTCTTTATTTCTTTGTATGTGTTCATAATACCTTTCCCCGATATTTCTTGTAGCAACGCGATTTCTGTCATACACGGGGGCCCGTTCCCACTCCCCTATTTGATTTATATTCCCAATATTACTTCGCATATTCCTTACACTGTTTATGTTCTTCATACTGATTTATAGTGTTTGTATTCTAATTATACTGTCAGGCACTTTCAGTTTGTTGAACGTCTTGTGTTTCTTTAACAGTTTTATAATATACGAAAAGTCAAATGCAATAATCATCTGTTCTGGGAGTTATTGTGTTTAGAGGTTCTTGCCTCAAAATTGAGAGTAAATTTACTTTGATTACTATTTTGAGAAAATTACCTGTGTTTCTTATGCTATTTCTTGGAGCACACGTTTTCATTGGCTACTTTCATTCTAGTGTTTGTTTTGTTTAGCCAGCAATATATGTCGGAAATAATAATAATACATTTCGTCTCCGCTTAGTGTTAATCTAAACCAATGCATATATAGTTTCCTGAGGGGCTCCTTTATCACTATTATATACAATGCAATTGTTATGTCTTTCAATCGAAAATGTTCTTTCATTTTCCTAAATACACATGATGTTGGCCTCGGTGCACGACAAAGGAAGGTCGGGGCTACCCCACACCACTGACGGTACATGTAACAAAGACGGCAAAGGCCAGGCTGTCTCGCGTGACTGTTGTGAATACCTAACAGAGTGCCAGAACCAAAACAGATTTTCGAGATTATTCGAGAAGTGGCCGGGCAGCGACGTATTTGTATAAATTCGAGAAACGTCCGTGTTACGTAATCCTTGCTATATAGGGAGGCGAGGTAATGAGCAGAGGAGTTAGTTACAGACATGGGTCATCGTGGGGGCAGGGGGGGTCAGCCACTTTTGTTGTAGTGTGTGTGGTAGCTATCAGTTGCGTGTAAGAACCAGCGCGTCGTGAGACAATGAGTGTTCAGTGATTGTACCTACCATCAGTCAGCTGTTACATATTATCTTCTACTAGTTGCCTACTTTGAATTCTCTATATTTAGGCAGATAAGTTGTACAATTTTTAAATTAAATATTTTCGGAACATTTTGTATCCGTGCATTGCAAAACTTACGCAGTGGGAAACTTTTTTATTACTAAGTTTACATTAGGGATCAAGCGGGGGAAATGTTGAGGAGGGCAAGAGACAGTTTTTAAAATAAGCCAGAAGCCTGTAAGCTCTTTCTCTCATCGTGTAAGGCAAACCAAAGTTATTCACATGTTCAGCTGCAAAAGCGTCAGGCGTGACACAGAAGGCAGCAGTAAAAATTAACATCAGTTCGTGAAGAAGTGGGCGCGTTTATACTCTGTGAAACCTGTGAAGTGATATTACGTTATTAATTTAACATTTACCGTAAATATTTGCAGTTACGGAGGCGGAAGCTAGGAAGAGGCGATATATTGGTAAATTAAGAAGCGCGAAACGGCAAATAATTATGAATGTGATAGATTATTTTTCAAGTAAAATGACTATTAGTCAAGCAGTAAAAGAAACATCTAAGTACTCTAAATATCTATTAGTAACTCGTGGCTCTTAGAACAATCACTCACTTCGGTCGTGTTCTAACTTGATCCTCTCATTACTGAACATCTACTTTTGTAATTAGTACTCTAATCATCATCGTTATATAATATCATGAACCTTGTTACGTCTTAGAAAATAGCTGCTTTAAATTTATTTATTTTTAATAACTACTGTTAACCTAATATCCCTGTTGTCGTGACCTGTTGTTCTCTCTTCTTGGTTCGTCTCCGCCTTCATCAATCATGTTGTCGTGATGTCTTGTTCCTCTTATCTATCTTTCTATGTTTTCGCTTTCCTCACTCACGTTGTGGCGTTGTTTTCTTCTTCAGCTAGAAATCAGGGTCTATGTCATTTCTGTGTTTCATTGTTTACCTACTGCTGAAACTATACAAGCTTTACTGTGCCAATTTATTTACTTGTATTTATCGTTGACTCGTTTTATATTGGTAAATATACAGGAATAATGTTTACAAGCGTACGATTTTATATTCCTCTTCACAAACTATTTATTTTCCTACATATTGATACCAACAAAAACATACACATATACATACACAAATAATAATATGTATAGGTCGCGCGTTACTTCTTGACGAATGAAAATTTTATATGAAAGGTTGAATGCGAGTCTCTACTCAGCTTTTGCGGGAACGAGAGAGAGGAGGTACAGTCTGCAGTGAGATGACGCGCATGCTTCTGAGCTGAAGTAGTACAACACTACAAATCAATTTATGACACCCGCAGTAATATCAGCCACACGTATTATACACTTAACTTTCTTGCATTTATTCTATTCCCGACATCTCTCCCTCGTCTGAATTGCTATTTTCGTTGCATGCATACATACATCCGTACCGCACAAAACTTCTGCAGTCGACTGTATACACACACGTGACAGAGGAAAACAGAGGTGTCTGTTATCGTAGCATAAACATTTGCTGACCTGTTTATTAAGGGTAGGCTCACTCATTGGATTTCTGCTCAAGGTCATTTGTCAAGAACGAACGCGCAACCTATACCACATAATCTTAAATGAAAGGCATAACTAATATAAATCGCTTCATAGCTAAGTATTCGGTAAAGAGCTTAACTTCAGATTTAGAAGGCGCCTTATCGAATGGCTACGACATGCAGTTGTTTCAATTCAGTATGTGGATAGATAGAAATGCTACGACATGCACTGAAGGTTATGTGACCTGATTTATTGTGAAGAATAAGGCTAGACTGCACCAATTTCTTCAGATAACATACGTCGACCATCAAATGATCTCACAGATAATACAATTAAGGTCATCAAGGTTAGCCTTAAAACTCATTACAATCAATTCAGACAAGAAACTCGTCAATTATGGTAAGAATGCAAAAGGAAATATCTGATGTGTTCATATGGCATTCTCTACTCCTGTACTATTCCTACACACTCTTATTGCTATATCATCTTCATGTTAGATATAAACATATTTTGCAGAAATTATCTAAGTTTCTTGTAAGTGCAAGGAGAATATCGGAATACAGTAGACTTTGAGCGATAGTCAAATCTTTTAAAGCCGTTCGTTATACGAAGGCTTTAAAATTCCGTTCTCTTTGCACGTGATATAAAAAGTGAATAACTTTGCATTTCAGAAAAGTTCAAGTATTGCAGATCTTACATAAATAACAAGGAATATCTCCGAAATGGTTCACTCCGCAACGATGCACCTGGACGCAAATTGTATACAGAATGGAAGTGAAATGATCCGCCAGACTTTAACAGTGAATTTCTCATGTTGTGAGTAACAAGAAGGTCCAATACCAAAATATTGAAAAGTTTATAGTTTTCTAGAAAAAAAAATATATTTTTATCAAAAAAATTATCATCACCTCGCTGAATTATTATTGATTAAACTTTATTGGTTGGCGTATTTCAATAGATTCAATGGTTTTTGGCGTAAATTAAATGTAAAAGAAACCACAATTTGTTGCCTTTTTGTTGCAATACATTTTTTATAAGAATATTTTTTTAAGATGCGGGTATATTTTATGGAACGAAGGGTACTCAAGTTTCATACGACTATCTATAATCGATCATAGGTCTAGCATTAAAACATCTCATAAATGGTTTCAATATTCTATGCTACATGTCATTGTCGCTCGTGTCCGACATTTTGGCTATTCGTTACTCGATTGCATATACGAGAATTGATAGTAGCGCCTTCAACTTCTATTCATGTTGGTCTTGGTACAATGATACGAAGAGTATAGTATATGCCATAACCTGACATCCGAGTAGTACCAAAGTTTCGCGCAGCTCTCATTGGCAATCTTTCGTTGCGTTACTTTACCTGCATCGTTCATTATTCCTATACCAAGGCACATACTTTCATAACAATATAGTTTTAATTCTTCTATTTCTGAAAGTATTTTCCTAAAAGTAACACCTGTGAGCTAAGGCCTCGCAGAAGCATACATTGTGCTGGGCTGCTGCAGTTCCCTTTTGCACAGTCTGCAATGTGAGTTACCCCGAAACACTTCCACCCTGTTAAGATGCTTTTACACAGCAGTAACTCCTGTGAGAAATGCAATAATTCTGCTGCACTAAAGTAAGCTTTCAGCCCTTTTCTTACACGGTTTTCTGATAAATAGTTTACCAACTTGTTTCCTGGAGTTTTAAGTCAGATTTTATGATGTTCCACTTTGGTCTAGTTCTTGGAAGGCTCTCTTACTAAACAACGAGATGCTTCTAGCCCAATAAATTCTGAAGCTGGTGCTTGTCTTGCAAATTAATCAGCTTTTTCATTTCCTATCTGTGCCACTATGACCCAGGACCTAGTTCTGCCAAGCTTGTGAGTATGTTTGGGTAGTATAGAACCAGTCGTGACGTCATCTAATGAATACTTAGATACTTAAGTGCAGCCTGGCTGTCTGAATCTATTTACATGTTCTTATTCCTATATCTTCTTGCATAAACATTTGTACAAATTATCTTATTGCTTATTTCCTTGTAGGTACAAGGGGAATATTAGAATACACTAGGCTTTTAGCGATAGTCAAATCTTTTAAACCTTTGAGACTCCGTTTTCTTTGCACATTCAACATATAAAAAAATGAACAACGTTGTTCCATTTCACAAAAGTTCTAAGTTTTCCGAAACTCACACACATAACAAGGAATATCTCCGAAATGGTTCACCCTACAAGAAAATTTATTGAGACATAAGTTATGTATTTTAGCAAGATCTACATTTTTTGTGTAGTATGATTTGGTCTATCTCTAACGGTTTACCAGTTATGCAAAATTCGTCCAGAGTAAATACGACTACAGGGGCTATAGCCAGAAATTTCAAGATACACATTTTATTTGTCATCAAAATATCTCAAACATATGACATTTTAATTAAATTCGTTAGAGCCATTTTCAAGAAAATAAAAATTTTCGAAAAATTTTCCATATAAAGGGTAGTTGAGGGTGGCGCTATTTTCTTCAACATCTTCGTGTCGCATTCTTGAAGGACATTAAACTTAAATACCAACTTTGGTTTTTAACCGACTTTTCGTTTTTGAACTATGTTGTCCACAGACTGACAGACACACAGGCACATACACACGGACGTTTTTCTAAAAATGCTTTTTTTGGATTCAGGGTGTCTCAAAACATATATTTTCTGTGAAATCTCGACATCGAATTTTTGGGTGGAATACAATACTTCCCCTACTTACCAGTAGAGAAAGTAAAAAACGAACAACGATGTTCTATTTCACAAAAGTTTTAAGTTTTCCGAAACTCACACATATAACAAAGAATATCTCCGAAATGGTTCACTCTAAAAGAACATGTATTCCGACATAAATTGTGAATTTTAGCAAGATCTACATTTTGTATAGTATAATTTGGTCTATCTCTAACGGTTTACCAGTTATGCAAAAGTCGTCCAGAGTAAATACGACTACAGGGGCTATAGCCAGAAAATTCAAGATATACATTTCATTTGTCATAAAAATATCTCAAACATATGACATTTTAATCAAAATCGTTAGGGCCATTTTCAAGAAAATCAACATTTTCGAAACAATTTTCCATGTAAAGGGTAGTTTAGGGTGATTCTATTTTCTTCAAAAGAATGCAAAGAGAACGGCATCTCAAAGCTTTAAAATATTTGACTATCGCTCAAAGCCTACTGTATTGTAATATTCCCCTTGTACCTACAAGAAGATACACAATAACAAATTTCTGTAAATGTTTATCCCAACTAACACGAAGAAGATAGGGGAATGTTTTTAAGAATGGTTAGTACAAGAGTAGAGAAGGTCACGTGAGTGCAACAAATCAGATTTTTTAAAAATCTTTAGAATTCTTCTTGGATTTCACAGGTTTTCCAACAGATATTTAATATTTATAAAAATCTTCTCCTCACTTCATCCAGCACATATTTTATTAATATCTTCTAGTCCAAGAGCTCTTTTGTTTTAGAGGTTCTTAGCGCATTTTCTAGTTCATCCATCTCAACAAGGTCAATTTCTGCTATTGTAGATAGTGAAGGATCAAGGACTTTGTGCACTGTAATTATTATTATCGGCGTATGGCTGGCGTTATGGTCGCCTACCCTGCTGGGGCGTGCCGGTGTGAACTCCACCAAGCTGGCGGCTGCATGTCAGAACCTGGTGTCGAGATGAGGAACCTCTAGCTCACGTTAGGGACCCTATACTGACCCTGGCCCCTTCTTCCTTAGGGCCTGACATACAGTAACTGTGTGTGAGGTACAGTGTCCAATCCCCTACACTTTTAATCCAATCTAATAACGAGGGCAGCTTCTGCTGGCGTCCCATTTTTGAGTTTTAGAACTCGAATGTTGACCTATATAATTAAGGGCAAAGCAACGTTCAAAGTGTTAATAAAGTGCAGGCGCCTTTTATCACTTTGTAGAAGGACAGTGTGGAGTCCTATAGAGTGGGGCATAACCGGAGATCAAAGGGTTGTTTAAATTGTCGGCACTCCATGGTGTTAACAAACGTCAAAGCGATACAATGTATAGTATTATAATTAGGGACAACACCTTTCATCGAAAGTTCTTAATTAAATTGTATCCATCTTTTTGTGTTTTTAAACCCTGAGGCAATATTCATTCTAAGCTCACAGAGGTCTGGGGAAGACGATGCTCGATTGTTATAGTTACCAAAAAAAAAAAAAAAAAAAAAAAAAAGGTAGACTGATTGTTCGTAATCTTAATTTATTGGAAGAACGAGGGTTTAAAAGGACAGAGAGCTTTTACTATCCTAACACTGAATTATTACACGTGTTTTTTTAGCAGAACTACAAACGAGGGGCTTATTATTTGAAATTTAGTAGTTTTATAACGAATGAAACTGCATAAAACACATCACTCTGCAGTAAAATTTAATATATTGCGTTGTAATTTATATATTCTGCATATACACGCCCTGAGATATGACAATAAAATAAGGACCGATGGCTAGCCGAGCAACCAGATAGTGAGCGGCATAGAATCCCTGCAACCCTCATGTTCTATTAAGCCTAGTAACGCCACCCTTATTACAGAACTTACACTACCAATGGGGAGGGGGCGGTACTTTACTGGTAACAAAATTCTGGCTATTTTTAAAACAAATTTATTTTCTAAGTGGCTATTATATCTTTTAATGTATATAAACGTAATATTTAACCTCATTTTTGCAATACGTGATTCGTTGGTTAATCATTACAAACACATATTTGGTAGTGTAACCTAAATTTACAATTCATTTACCAATTTCCATAGCTACGAGGCTAAACTGGTCTTTAATACTTACGGTACCAGTAGGAAATGACGTTAGACCCAACAGAACACTAACCTAAAAATAAGCTATTAATGAATCCTTAGCAAAATATACCAATAAAACTATCTCACTGGTATAACTGTTAACATTTTTATCTAAGCACCAGTTTCGGAAAGCATTGTAAGCTTCAACTTATCTTTGTTTCAACTTCGCTGGTAAAATCATGCACATGCTAGATCCGCAGCTTCTTCAATAGCAACGTCACTCATTTTTATACAATTTTACTGCTTGATAACAACTATCAAAACGCAAAAGTTTCAATTGGGCTACATAAACACATAACCTAGTGCACATAACCTAGAAACCAAGACATGTGCTACTTCAAGTAAATAATCTATTGCGAAATTCATTAACGAAAGAGTGGATAAGAAGACTTTGCCTATATAATTTAGATGTAGCTTTTCATTTGTTAACATTGAGAATTAATTTTTCCTTAATGTTAAATAAAATATGGAAAAGCAATTTTGATTTATTATTGTTTTTTACGATTCTTTCAAGTACTGCACAAAGTAATTGGTTAACCACGAATTGTAAGTTACTTATTAGATTTCGCATGCTTGTAACTCGCTCCTGCAGACCTCGTATTCCCAAAATGCATTGTCGATCTGATAGTATCATTTACAATTCCTAGTGCGCAATATTCCATTAACAATTTTGTTTTACTTTTCTACATGAATCACATTATACCTACATGGCAGTACTTCACACACACACACACACACACACACACACACACACACACACACATACACACACACGGATACACGCACGCACGCACACACACACACACGCACACGCACACAGACACACACACATACACACACACGGACACACACACGCACACAGACACACACACATACACACACAGACGCACACGCACACAGACACACACACATACACACACACGGACACACACAGACACACACACAGACACACACATACACACACGCACACACAGACACACACATACACACACGCACACACACAAACACACATACACACACACGGACACACACAGACACACACACAGACACACACATACACACACGCACACACAGACACACACATACACACACGCACACACACAAACACACATACACACACACGGACACACTCACACACACACACAGACACACACACACACACACGCACACACCGACACACACATACACACACGCACACACACAAACACACATACACACACGCACACACTCACACACACACACACAGACACACACACACAGACACACAGACACACAGACACACACACACACAGACACACACACACACGCACGCACACATACACACAGACACACATACATACACACACAGACACACACACACACACACATGCAGGAGATTTATAGGACCTTAAAGGAGTATTTCTATTTAAATTTTCATCTTTCATTTCTGAGTCAAATGCAGGGCAACTTGAACCATAATGTTACAAATTGTATTATCAGTTTTTTATCCCTGAGAACGAGGAAGCTATCCAAATGGTCGATTACACGCTACATTGGAACCAAATTGCCCTGCAAAGAAAGGGCGACATACCTGTTAACTGCACTGAATAATCGTGTATTAGAGCATACAAACTGCAATGGAGATAGTGACCGGAACAATTTCCACGGATTGTAACTTTACTAGAAAGCATATTTATCTTAGTTTATTAAGCACATTATAAGTTATTCTTATATACTGTAACGCTGGCCGTGGCGCATAACAAAAGAGTGTCGGGGCAGAGCTAATTCGCACCATACACCAGGCCGGCGAGCAAACGTCAGGGCGCCTCGCGCGACTTTTGCAATAGACGCGGTGCGCATCAAAGGCGCTCAAGGTCAAGCTTCCCCACACCTCTCACGCCAGAAAACACTTGACTAACAACAACCAAGTGGCAACGCAAAAGGTTTCCTAGAGCCTTTGAGAACTGTACAGCTGCTGGCGTGTTTGTTGAAATCAAGAATGGTCCATGTTACGTTATCCTTGCTATAAAAGGAAGCAAGGAAGCACCAGAAGAGAGGTTTACAGAAGAGTCGGTCAGTGTGGCAGTGATGAAAAGTATTTTAGTATGGAACTGCTTTAGTTTGTTTCTCTTCTGTTTTGATTCCATAGTTTTGTTAAAATCTTGTTTGCTCTGTTCTTACTCCGCAGTCATGCTTACAAACTTTATTCATGTTCTGCTGAAGTGTAGACGCTAATTTGATAATATATAATGCAGCGAAATCATAGAATAAAATGGTTGCTATAAGAGTAAATTACACAATTCAGTTCTAAAAATTGCTGATACCTTTAACAATACTTATGAGATGATACATAATATTGTAACAATCTGTTCAATTATTATTTTCTCACTTCATTTTCTTCTAAAACGTTTGCACATAAACACAGTTCTCTTCTACTAACAGTCTACAGTCTTTCGTGACACTACAGCTCACAACTGTTTTCTTCTCGTAAACTTGACCCGCTCCTTTATGTCTTTCTTTACCTTCTTTGTCTCTCAACCAGCTGATCTTGACGATGCAATCTCTCAACACTCATTAACTGTTTCGTTATCTTCCTTTCTCACACACGTAACTCTCTCACACACACAACAAAGCTGAAAACTGACTGACTCCCTAACTCTCGTTATCGCTTCCTTATATAGCACTGACCTTTCTCAATCTTCAGCATTCTAGAACTTCTAAAAATACACCGGCCACCGGATAGTTCTCGAATAATCACGAAAATCCCTTTGACCTGCCGCACTCATGTTATCACTTGCTCATAAACTGTCGCGCGAGGCGATGGCGTCTGATGCACGTACCACCTGTGGTGTGAGGCAGCCCGGCCCCGAGCCTTTGTTGTGTTGCCGCTGCCTTCACTGTGGTCGACCGGCGTCATAACATTATAACTAATAATCATTATAGAAATAGAATTCAATTTGGTAATTCCGGGTGTACAAAGACTATTATAGCATTAGATATGCAAACGTATATAGTATTTGTAGAAGTCTGTCTCAGTTTAAGTTTAGTGTAGTGTTTGATTACTTATTTCGTTTTTCTGCTTCTTTAAGTCGCTTTAGCTGCGTAGTCATATTGCAACTGGTCTGTTAGGAGATATTTGTAGATCGGTATGTGGCGGGCTGATAACCTTCAAGGTCTCATCCCAAGCCATGCCATCCTGATTTGTCACGAGTCCTCAGAGGTAGCATTGTACCTTCGCCTCTGTGACGGCAGATGGCATTAGGGTGCTTTAATTACCTGTGGATAGATGGCACAGCATTCGTTAGTACCATCTATTTTTAATTAATACTGTTTGTTTTAGATTTAGGATGGAACTTTGTGCCGTAGTATTAAATACCCAATGCGGTATTTACTTTGCCGCTGAGAAAAAGCACTATAAAGCCCAGTCAGATTGCCCAGCCTATGGGATTTGAACCCGGGACCACTGGAATGCTGGCTACAGACGTTACCGTCTGAACTATCCCGCTCGGTTAGTACCATCAGACAAGGCCAATTATGACCTAAAGAATCTCAAAGGAACAGTGGCTCTACTTCCGACATCGCCCGATGACCACCGCTTTCTCCGTAAGCATATGGAGCAACAGCAAATTGAAGGAATTACTACTCTCCTTCCAGAAGACCGGTTCCTCCACGTCACCCTCAAGGATATCCCGGTCTTCATTTCAGAAGATGAGGTCAGGGAGCTATTGAGCCAGAAAGGGTGCACGGTGGAACGTGTAGCGCAGCTAACAACCAGAGGGCCAAACTCGCAACCACTGCCACACTTCCGCGTCGCTCTGAAAAAGACTGAGAACGCAAGAAACATATACAGTGAAACACACATGCTTCACGCTGTTATTCGTGTGGAAACTTTTAAGCCACCACCACGTCCTCAACAATGTACGAACTGCCAAAAGTTCACCCACAATGCTGCGCCGGAATAGAAAACTACAGTTTTACTCCACGTGGGGACCAACCTCTTCGCTATGTAATCAAACGTCTTCCAGCTGACTTAGAGGAAGATTACGTGAAAGAGGACCTGGTCCAAAAAGGCTACACCGGCGTCCAGGTACGACACATGATTTCACGTGGCAGGCCTCTGCCAAATTTTCAGGTTAGTCTTGACAGGACCACCGAAAACCAAAAACTTCTACAGGAACGAGAGGTGTGCCATATGATGGTCACCGTGGAGGTCCTGAAAACAAACCAAAATATCACGCAATGTTTCAACTGCCAGCAGTTGGGGCATACTTTTAGGAACTGCAATATGACCTCCCGGTGTGTCCTTTGCGGTGACCTCCACCGTCTGGCTGATTGCCCAAAAAAGGCCAAGCAGGGCGTTGTACCCCACTGTGCAAATTGTGGGGAAACGCATCCTGCCAGCTACAGGGGGTGCGAGACGTTTCGCAACGAACGTCACCGCCGTCAACTGGCATCCATAGCCAGGAGCTCTCCCAGTGCTCAGCCAGGGCCAAAACCCATCATTCACCCGACCCTGGTTCAAACAGGTATATCCTATGCGGGGACTACCGGAGGGCAAAAGGCACCAGTGTCACCACAGAATGGTCCCCCTCCACTACCCCAACAGGCGCCCACGGGTGACCTGAGTGGGTTAAAAGATATATTAAACATGTTCAGAGACCTAAATTTACCATAATTATTGATGAAGGCGCAGCCTTTCCTGGCCAAATTCAAAAGCTGCAGCAGCACTTGGGAGAAAATAGAGACCATCATATGTCTCCTCTCAGCCCTTTTAGAATAAATGGCCCTTGTAAGGGGAGGCACAACTTTAACTCGCGCACTCCTGTGGAATGCAGATGGCATTCACAGGAAGCAACACGAACTTGAAAACTACCTACGGCGTTACAAAATTGACGTCGCATTCATCTGCGAAACAAAATTAAAGCACGAGCACACTCTTAAGCTCCAGGGGTATCAAGTCTTTCGAAACGACAGAATTGGCAGACAAGGGGGAGGGACTGCTATTTTGCTTAGAAATACTATTGCTCATGCTTCTGTTACGTTGCCTGTAATGGCAGCGTTAGAGTGCACAGCACATAAAACACGTGTAAATAGTCAAATGGTGATGCTGGTAGCGCTTTATCGGCCCCCTAACTCTCCAGACTTTACACAAGACCTCGAGCAGATCCTCGCTTTAGAGGAGCACGTTATAATTGCAGGAGATTTCAATGCCCGGCAAACACGGCGGGAAATCTTCTGGTTGAATTTATAACTGATAATGACGACATTGAGGTACATCTTCCCCCCAGAACCCACATTTTGGCATCGATCAGGGCACTTTGACCCTGAGATTTTGGACATCGTACTCACAAAAAATGCGACACTGTTAAACAACTTTACTGTGTACCTAGGCCTGGACTCCAACCATCTTCCTGTGCATTTCGACATACAGGGTGGTATTTCATCCGTTGTCTCTGGCCCTCGAAGGAGAGCTGAGACCGACTGGAATAAGTTCACCATCGAAATGCACGGGATGGCGCAACCCAGACTGTCATACTATAGCGAGGCAGATATAGATGTCGCCATTGAAAACTTCACTGCCTCGCTACACACAGCCAAGAGAAGCGCTACCACTTACACCACAAGACCACCCGGTTTTTGCACGTACCCCGAGGTAGAGCAACTCATTGCGCGGAGACAACGCTTGACAAAACTGTGGCGGTACACCCGTCAGCCTGAATACAAAGTGCTAGCAAAATGGCTACGCAACATCATTCGGCATCAAATTAAAATCAATAAAACTGAACAGTGGGAAAAAAATGCTGAGTACCACCCATTTGGACTCTTCTTTGTGGAAATAACTCAAGGCTTTCAAAGTTTTCACGAGCGTCAACTCCGCAACTGAGGCGCTGCACACTCAAAGCGGCTTGCACTTCTCCGAAGAGGAGAAAGCCGAGGTCTTCGCTGACTGTCTCCAAGACAGATTCACCGAAAACCCAGTGACCAACCGTGAAATAGAACGGGTGGCCCAGACATGGGTACACACCTGGGTGGCGCAGAAGCAAGAGCAACAAGTACCCATCATAACACCGCAGGAAGTTTTCAAGCTCATTAGGAAATTGTCTAATGGGAAAGCTGCCGGCCCAGACAAAGTGACTAATGAGGAAGTTAAGCATCTCCCGAGAAAAGCTCTGGTGCAACTAGCAAAGATATTTAACGCCTGTTTGCAGCAAGGCTATTTCCCCTCTACTTGGAAACGAGCCAAGGTTATCATGCTCCCAAAGCAAGGAAAAAGCACTAGACAACCGCAAAACTACCGCCCCATTAGTGTTTTGTCTACTATTGATAAATTGCTTGAAAAATGTATCCTTTCTCGGCTACAAAAACAAGTCTCGGCAACACATGAACTCTCAAATTCACAGTTTGGCTTTAGAAAAGGACATTCCACTGAACTACAACTCCTCAGACTAACTGATGACGTAACAGAGTAATTTAACAATGGGGCTTCAACGTTGGCGCTATTTCTGGACGTAGAAGCCGCATTTGACCGGTGCTGGCACAATGGCCTCATTTACAAACTGCACCACAATTTCCCGGCACTTCAAAATTATCTATACTTGCTGCACAATTTTTTAGAAAAACGGAAGTTCTACGTCCAAGTGGGCCGCTCCTCCTCTCGAGAGCGAGTGATGCGGGCTGGCGTCCCACAAGGGGCAATAATGTCCCCCTTTATGTACATATTATTCACTAACGACTACCCATTGGACGCGAGATGCAAGGTCGCCATGTATGCTGACGACACTGCAATATACAACCACCATAGAAATCCACGTTTCGGCCTTGCAGAAATGCAACGTTATGTGAACAGCTTCCTCTCATGGCAACATGACTGGAAAATTAAAATTAATCCCGACAAATACCAGCTGATTCATTTCTCCAAGCGGCGTCACAGTTTGGCAATGGACCTAACGGTCGGTGGTCAAATATTGCACTGCTGTCAGCAGGTTAAATACTTAGGGGTTACCTTGGACCGCACAATGTGTTGGTCCACCCATATAAAAATAGCGCAAACAAAGGCAGACAGTGGCTAAAGTTGTGCGCCCCCATCTTCCGCAATAAACAGTTGCGACTGAAGTCAAAACTGATACTATATAGGTCATTTATTCTCTCGGTGGTCCTGTATGCATGTGTGGCCTGGGCTAATGCCTCCAAAACCGCCCTGAAACAACTCCAAACCCTCCAAAACCTCTCCCTCAGAAAAATCCTCTCTGCTCCACTCCTCACCACTAACCAAACTCTTCACCTCGAAACCCGGATCCCGTTCGTCCCGGAGGCAATAGAAAAACGAGCAATGGCGGCATGGACGCGCATTAGAAACAACGAAAACGACGTGATCGCCAACATTGGCAAAGGCGAGCCGAAGCACCGCAAGCATACTAGGATCAAAATGTTCTAGAAGCGGCTCGGCTCGTCGACTAATGCGCGTCCACGCAACCTCGTTCCTAAGCCACATACATGTTCCGGCAGAGGCCCTCGCCTCGGAAAACATTCAGGAGCTGCCACCGCGGTACAACTCGCCCACGGAGGCTCTTATGCCTATCAAGCTCGAGGCGTCGGGATACCAGAGGACCCTGGAGTCAAAACTGAACGAGCTACTCCAATCGCTCCGAAGGCTCGTCAAGGAAGAGGTGACAGCTCTACAGACGACGCTGGAGGAGGGATACCCAACAGTCGCCGCGCCCTACGGGGCCACTACAGCACCTCCGACGCAACCCACTCGTGGACGTCGGATTCATTGAAAATCACCACACAATTCCTTTTAAATCCTTCACCTAATTCTCCTTTACTATCACACCTGACTTCCCAAGGGCGTACTTAGGGCCTCGTCCATGTGTACGTCCTGGCACCATCTCACCTGGCTTCGGCCCATGTGGCCAGCCAACAAACCCGCTCCTTGAATCCGCAGGTGCAATAGCGGTACTGCTATACCTTTCCTCCCTGAATTCTATCCGGTGGAGGTTTTTTAGTGGGTAGTACCTCAGGGTGAGGCCCACAGTCCCCCTCTGTGCCATCCCAGCGCATGGGGCTCCGTAAATGGATTATTCCTCCACTTGAAAACAAAAATTGTCATGTTTACTTTTTTCGTTACTTTTGAAGGACTTGAGAATTTTTGACCGTCATAACATCAAGAAAAAAAGCCAGAACTCATCTAGCCATGTGATCACGGCGAGAAGAAAGGATCCGAGCCTGCTCGACTGTACTTGCCACTGTCAAGGCTCCACAACTACCGGCACTCGCAGCGCATAGCGCCATTTCAGTTTAGAGCTTACAGCAACGGCTACCAATCTTGTGGACAGGCCATAGCAACTTTTCATTTGGAAAGGCAAGGTGCACTTCTGTGTCCGGCTCCTGCTGCTCGCATCTTTCGGCACCTGTCAGGGACTCCCACATTACTTAAACACTCAAATACCTAACCTAACTGACTCATCTCTTCACTGAGATGGGTAAGACTAAGACTCGACGTTCCCCAACCTCTCTACGGACGACGCGAAGAAACGTGAACGAACCGTCACTTCTCCGGTTCAGACCTAACACTCCCACCAGCCCCAATCCCACTGAACCGGTCACCCACTCTCCTACTCCCTCTGCCGCCATCCCGCTCTTCCTTCAGAACCTCTACTTCTTCGCGCTGCTCCCTCTCCAACATCCAAAGCCCCCCAGCAACCATTTCCCCTCCCAAGATCCCTCCTACGATTCCTACGCCCAAGTACGTTACCCCTGACAACGTACAAACCTTCCCTGGCCCAAGTGCTCCATCCTGCGTTCCGCAGCTTGACTCTTCATCCCGGTCCGTTCCTCCACCTATCCCCTCTTCCCATCCCACCACCCAGCCTAACCCCTCATCCCGGCCCGATCCCCAAACTCTCCTCTGTTGCAAACACATGCCTTCGAAGTAAAGTGGGTAATTAGACATCTGCCAAACACAAAAACACCAGGGCCAGACCAAATCCCAAACATTGCGAAAGGCTTCAATAAATTCCCGGACACAATGATTAAGCTAACAGCGAACTATTTGCGCGAGCGTTAGCTAACGATGCAAAGTTACCCAAAGTTGCATTTAAAAAATATTAGTTTTCAACGACATTTTGCAACGAGAAAAAAATAAACGACAGAACAAATATAAGAGAAAAAACACGTAAAGCAGAACTTTTCAACAAGGACCTTTCAACATAAAACAGAAAACATGCAGCGCTCTGTGTACTGGGAAATGCGAGGTCATTAAAACCTGAAAACTCATTTTAATGCTGTTATTTAATGTAATTCAAGAATCTGTTTGACCAAACCTTACTCTTTTACTTTGCGTATATTAAAATGATAATTTAGTTATAATAGTGCTGCATTTTTAGATGGTAGCTGGGATAAAACACGGCTAAATTCGTATTAAATGTTTGAACTTCACAGCTCACACATGGTCAATATGGCGAGTATGAAATGAACCGTAAGCTTTCGGAGGCTGCCCACTGACGTTCGCTGTCAGTTTTAATATGCAAATTTGAAGCGATGCGTTCGTATATGACGTACGTTTCTATAATTAATATTACATGAATGGCTTTTTGATAATTTTGGTGAGTAGATACATAGATCTCCAAACGAAGTTTGTCCCTGTCGACGTAATTTATCCACTCCTTTCATTTATTTCACTCTGTCAGCAGAATGGTATTGCGC
The DNA here is from genome assembly GCA_030765045.1 of Tenodera sinensis. Classification (NCBI taxonomy): domain Eukaryota; kingdom Metazoa; phylum Arthropoda; class Insecta; order Mantodea; family Mantidae; genus Tenodera; species Tenodera sinensis. The sequence goes on from CM060966.1 coordinate 14,265,234, forward strand.
GAGTTTTTAACATTAAATTTTTTCTTACATAAATTATTTTGGTTTGTAAAACAATAAGCGAGTATATTTTCAGCTATTAAATATACATTATATCGTAATTTCCTTACGGCATAAAATGGCTAATTATTTAATTTATTATTTAAATGTGTATACGGTGTGTGCGCGCGCATGCCTTTTTTTCTTTTGAATAAGCGAGTGAATAAATTAATTCAGGCAAAACACAAGGTCTCAATTTTAATCTAATGCCGGCAAGTTTTCATAAAAAAGCTTTTAATTTTATTATTTGTCCAAGGTCTTCAGAAGCATCCTATACATTTCAGCTCACTGAAACATAACTTCATTTTAATATCATTTCGTCAATTATTTTTGCCCCCTTTACCGGTGTGAGTTTGCTAAATCGCAATTAAATAGTTGTAAAATCTATACAAACAGTCAGAGAAATAATATTTACTCGCAAAAAAATCTACAAAATTCAGTGTTCACTCAGATTACATTTTCTACTGGTTCTGTAAACCACTTCAAGTTAACTAATAAACGTTTGTAGAAATGACTCGCATTACGTTAGATACAATGGGAATAAGGAAATACAGCAGGATTACACGACGGTCAACTGTTTTAAGAGCTAGTCGCTATGTAATGACACTGTTTTTTCCTGACCAGGACATAAAAACGAATGAGTTCCTATTGTTATTAAATTTAGCATCTTCCAAGAATAGGACACGAAGATTTTCACGATAATGATCCCATCAAACGGTATCCGTTAGTGATTCAAGATCCCCTTTGAGGATTAGCATAGAATAGAGAAGTTTCAGAGTGGGGACGTAGGCTCCCGGGAGAGAGAAGTGACGGAGAGACGACAGCAGAGGGCAAGGTCTGTAACTGATTCAAACCCGGAAGAGAGCGATGGAATTTTCTGTCGTAAGGTCCTTAGCATGACTTCCTTCGCAAGGAGAGTAAAGTTTATGGTCCCGTGTCTAAGATTTACGGCATGGAAAAGAACGCCAAGAGTTATGAAGAGGCCTTTGAGCAAAAATAATTGGTATTTCACGCTCACTATAGAATGAGACGCTGCAAATCACAGCAATTAAAATGCATGCATAAATAAAACTCAATTTAAATGTTTGAAAAAAATATATTTATGGGACAACAAACATTTTTATAGTTCTAAATGGCTAGAAAAATACAAATAAAGGGAAAAGCCGATGGGAAATCCTAGAAAAAATCTATCACGAAGTTTGGACACAAGTGGCCGAGTGATTATACTAATCGCCGCTCACCAATTTCTGGGAATTGTAATCGATCTCAATTCACTTCTAGTTAACCCTCCGTTGGTCGCTAAGGGCCTGAGAGACCCCTACGTTTATTTAAACGCTATAGTTTTTGAACGAATGCACCTATACAGTCGTCTGACTAGGACATCTAATATTACACCTTACTCGACTATTTGCTGGAGCAACAACCTGATATGTTTGTTTCTTTAGCTGCAAGAATGACTAATGAGTAGTTGTGTCAACCAGACCCTGTGCGCCTACTTTCATATTACTGACGAAAACCATGTATATTTAAGTGAAATAAATCTAAACATTGGAATAAAGGAAAAGCGGACTTTAAAGAAATAAACACAAGCATATAAGCACAAAAATATAGCACGGGCCTGATAGGCCCCGCGCGAGCAACGGGGCCTAATACAGTCTGCACTTCCATGTTGAATTCACTACATATTAAGATAAATTTAAACACGGAAGCTCTACGCAGACTACTTACTCTTATACCTAAATTTTCCTTTGTTGTTCTGTGTTAAGGAAGAATTTTAAGGTTAGTGTACTTGGTTCTATAAAGAATGTGCTACGTGAATATGAAAATTGCGCAAGAGGCTCTGCTGTGTCTATTATTGCACCAGTTTCTGACAGGTTCATTGTTCCCAGAAAATTTGTAGCACGAGCAACCTGCATAACAAGAGAAAATTTAATTTTGTTGCAAAAATTACGGACCCACAAGTTGTATCTCACAACACTGCTTCGGAACAAACGGGCAAAATTAGGTCCGTATGTTGGGTTGAAGAAAGTAGCAAAGGTTCCACAGAACGTGCACTTTTCTTTCATTTCAAGGAGGAAAATTACCCAGGACATTTTGGAATGAACAAATTCGTACTCCAGCAAGTTAAATATAAGTTTGGATGGCTAGAAATAAATAAAATAAAATAAAAAGAAATAAAGGAAACGCCTAGTGAACATTGTATTGCAGTAATTTACGTCTATCTGTAAATAAGATAGAATATTCATTGCCAGAATATTTCCAAAACTGCACTATTGTATTTTGTGATGTAAATATTATGCTTTTTTATGAAACAAATATTAAATCTGTTTTTGTATGTATGTGGTTACGTAACATATGCCTTTCTCCATAAACCCACAGAACACTTATTATGACGCAGGCCGAGGTCAGCACCGGGCAGTTGCAACTGTAAACAGATAAACCGCGCGCTAGCCCAGCAAACAGCATAAGCGCTATCAACACATAACTATAGCTTTCTAGATGTTTCTCCTTCTCGAACGTTCCGGAACTGTGTGAAAACTTTCCACGTCTATATAAGCGAGTCCTCTCACAAGCCAGTCACAGTCTCGCGAGGTGATTGAGTCGTAAACACACACCTTTTCTAGGGTAAGTGGAGAATAATCCTCGCTTAAGAAAAATTCCCACCTTCCAGCAGGGAATCGATCGCGAGATCGTTAGGTTTGGAAGCTAGCATCTAACCACCAGGCCACAAGGCAGTCGCAGTTTTTTGCTACATATATAAACAAATATAAACAAACACATATAAACAAACATGTGATGCTTCAGTTCAGATTTACTATCTTCAGATACTATGTGTTAAGATAAAACATTGGCTATACATTAGGCCCATATAATCAAACTTAACATTTAGGGTTCTAAATTAAAGGTTTTCTTTGTAAATAGTCTGAAAGAATAATTTAAACCACAATGTGCCACATAAACAACTCCTTTCTCTACTATCTCGTTCAATTTAACATCTACTTTTTCTTTTTTTCACATTCTGGACTGTCACTTCACCCACATACTTTCTCTCACGCCCGCTCTTGTTCTTTCTGCGCCTGACTTTGGCATATTCACAATAAAATTGTATATCTTAATGAAGAAAATAGATTAGAAAGAACGAAAACACTAAACAATACGGGAAATGCGTTGGTTATACACACGCGATGACAACCAACAGCCGTACTCAGTGATCGCCACGCCGCCTGAACGTGGTACACAGTGTTTACCCCCACCACTTTTCACAAGTCACACAAAAAGGTTGTGGATCAATATTTCAAAGCCCTCCCATAAGAAGGTTCACTTTAAAGGAATAGAGAAATGGAGAACCCGATGGCAATGCATGTAGAAGGAATGGATGAAAAACAATTGCCTGTGTTATGAGTACCAGCCGATTGGAGGAAGTGTCGGAAGACCCATGAGAAGATGGAGAGAAATGTGAGGATGGAACAGGGGAAATTGTTAATCCGCGATGAGATGATGATTATTAATATTTAAAGATTTATTTGGTTTTAATGAGAATGTTACAGAATCGCTTGAAAATTATCGCTTTTGGCATTTATGCTATTATTCTTGATGAAACAAATGCCAGGCTCCAAATTACGAAGCGAATCAAAACACACAAGAAAATGGGGTACAAACAGTGCAATCATTGTTGTATACATGAAGAATATAAAGAAGAATCACAGAGAGGTACAAGGTTATGGCCACGCTGATATTGTTTTCCAATCAGATTGCCTAATGGGTGGCGGAACGTAAACAAAAAAATCGGCGGGTGAGAGAAAGGGATGGAGAGTGGTCCGGCGGCGGCGTCTGCGCATCCCCCGGATGCTGTCTCATCATCTTCCATTGAGACAGCAGGCAGTCAGTGGTGTGGTGCCGGCCGGGTCCTGCAGGTCCTACATCGATTCCCTCGTCGCCATCCAGGACAACAACTTCACTGTGCGCCGCCGGTAAGTCCAGTCCCGCTCTTTCAAACTTTATCAACATCAGTGACTCCTCTACCCAAACATCAGTGATTTCTTTTTTTTAAATCGAAATATTAAATTGTTTAAGTGCTAGAATTGGCTCATAGCAATCACACTTCTGAAATTATTTCAGGATATTTATGTTAAAATCGAAGAGATTAATGTGAAGTTTTATTCATCACGAAATGAAGAATAATCTAGTGAAATTCAGTGTTTCTGTGCTAAGCGTACCAAAGTGTTGCTGTTTGTTGACGGATTGTGACTTTCTTAGAATAAGGAACAAAGGACCTAAAAGAAAGGCTACAGAAAGTTTAGAAAAACGAACGACTTTAAAGCTCAAATTTCTCGTTTTTATTACTTTCTCAATGTATAGTAAGTAATGCAAGTATTGTATTCAACACAAAAATTCGATGTCAAGATTTTACCCGAAATATTTTTGAGGCACCTGAATCTAAAAAAAAAAAAAAAAAAAAAAAAATCATTTTTAGTAAAAGGTCCGTGTGTGTGTGTGTGTGTGTGTGTGTGTGTGTGTGTGTGTGTGTGTGTGTGTGTGTGTGTGTGTGCGTGTAAACTCAAAAACGAAAAGTCGCTTAAAAACCAAAGTTGGTATTTAAATTTAATATCTTTCAAGGATACGACAACGATTTTGAGGGAAATTCCTCCGCCATAAACTACCCTTTCCATGAAGAATTTTTCGAAAATTTTGATTTTCTCAAAAATAGCTCTAGCGATTTTGATTAAAATGCCATATGTTTATATTTTTATGGCAAATGTACTGTATGCCTTGAATTTTCTTACTTTATGTTAAATTATTTTTTGTGGAGTGAACCTTTCCGGAGATATTCCTTGTTATTTGTCAGAATTTTGCAACACTTATAGACTTAGAACATTGACTATCGCTTAAAGTCCTTGCACCTACAAGAAAATTAGCATTGAGATAATTTGTACAAATGTTTATGTCGATTAACATAAACTGGTTGGAGGAATAAGTGCTTTTAAGAATATGTGTGCAAAAGTAGGGAAAGTTACGTAAGTGCAACATATTATATTTGTTATTATCTGTGATGTCTTTCGTAATAAACTAAAAAGGAAAGTTGTCCCCGTTGAGGTTAGGCGATATTTATAAAACTGCTTAAAGTATTCTATGGTTGAATATGCAGGCATGGTAAACATCCTGAAAGAGACATATGTTCCACGTTTTCGACTTTCTGATCTGTGAAGTTTGCCTAAAATGTCATAGAAGCTTTAGTATTGCACTTTGTTCCGTGGATATAACCTAAAATAAATAGCACAACAGCGAAAATTTAGCAGTGCTTTCGTACGAATATATGCAACATTTTTATACATAGGAAATATACTTATTCTAAACTACGAATCAGAACTGAATGCGGCGGTTAATACACTTTTATAGACTAATATCAATTTTTATTGGCTTATTACAGTGGCGTAAAATTCCAGTTCAAGAGGTTAGATTTTTTCCCTATACTAAATCAAACTTATTGTTCATAAACAAATTGAGAACTGTGCTGTCGATCCTGAAAACACATTATTTGTATTTATATTAATATCAGAATATTTCATCTCCAAAACAGTCGACGTGAAAGAGGGGAACGGAGAAGAATGGATAACAAAGGAATCGTGAACCGGGTCATTTTAATTGCGTGTAAATAAGTTTAAAACTGGAAACAGCGTGATAATTATGCAAACCATTAACCCCCTTATATGTTGAGAGGAAATGAAGGCTGTTTGAATGCAGGGAGTATTGCAATTTTAGTCACCACTGACCTAATTAAAAGGTATGAATTATAGATGCAGCTATTTGCCCGTCTGCTTTCATCTCTACGGTCTGCTGTTTGAATCTATGTACGTATTTTATACCCGTGTCTCTTTATTTTTGAAATATACACGCCGTTAGAAGGGATATCTTACTTAAATAATTTTAACTTAATATTTATGCTAGAGACGACTGAATAAACAGTAGAAACTTCACTTTTACTTTCTGTACTAGGTAAAGTAGTATTGTATTCCTTTCTCTAAAAATACTTTTTTATTCAGAGGGCCTCAAAACATGTATTTCCGGTGAAATCTCGATATGGAATTTTTGGGTGGAATACAGTACTTCCTCTACTTTACTATACGTAGTAGAGAAAGTAAAAACGCTGACTTGTTCTATTATTTCGTTATTAATGAGTATTTTCGATTACACTGGAAAATTTCCTTCAAAATACATAACCTTAGATTTTATTATTCTATACACAATTTCACTCTCGCATCCATAGTCTATGTAGAACAGCGAACCATTCTTGTTAAAGGAATATTCCCCGTCTCGACCGGGAAACGAACTCGGAACCTCAGGGTTGAGAAACCAGATCATTGACCACTTCATTGCAGAGGCGGTTTAAAATCAGCATTAACGATAGAAATATTTTACAAAGGTCAACTGCGCCATATCTGGTTTTCAAACCCAATGCAAAAACGATGACTATCCAGGGAAGGTAGAAATTCCCCGTGTGCACAGAGTAATTCTAGAAAATCAGCAGAACGAGGCTGCAGTGCATGATCGTTTTATTGCAATATTAGCTCAAATACCTGGCGTTGCACCTGGTCTGATGATTTATCCCTACAACATGCAGCCTTAGGTTGCACATAATCAATAGCCTTGCATTTCTACTGGTTCAGATATATTCAAGCAAATTACACAAGAAATTGGAGAATTCATTTATCATCTTTTAATATATTTCCTCTGTCCGTGTGTAAGTGACTGTTATGAAATGTTGTGTCATTAAGTTGATTCAAGAATGGTTTAGATTCGCAATTTGATATGACAGAAAATGTTTCTTTTTTAAATTTATTTATGTGTGTTGATCTTTGGATGGTTAAGTTCACAACTAGATCCGGTACGCAGCACTACGATAGCGTTTTAGAATTTAGTTTTAATTTTTGGCATATCACTCAGATCTGGTATTTGGTGCTGCGATCGGATTCTAGGAACTAGTTACTTGCCTTGTAGCTTAGTGCTGTTTTTACATTAAAATTCTCATGTACTAGAATTGCATGCTTATTGAGAATATTATATTATTATTTATAGAAATAACGTTTTAAAGTATAATTACAAATATACATTGTGCAAATTTGTAAGGTGCAGTATTAAAGTATTTTATGATTTTTCATGAATTTTGATGATGTATACACATGCATTCAATAACAATCAACACCTAAAAATCAATCTGTTAATATTAATATATAATTAATATTGATTATATATACACCTACATATAAATTTAATGTTTCTTTGTTTGTCCCTATGGGTTCCTATACTATTCATCACTTTCCGATAAAACTGGCAATTTGCTGTACACATTCCCGACAACGTTTCGGAGTTGGCCAAACCATTTGAGAATAGGCAGAACCCGAGTGGTTTCAACAAATTAGTGCATCTTCATACAAATATAAATGCAACGTATTACATTCACATGGATTTCTCTACTCACTTTTCTTCTTCTGTATTTGTGGTTCAACAGTGACTTTGCAGTGTCCTCCCGGTGTTTTGTTCGTTATAGTGTCCTAAGAGTTTTAATTAACTCCTTGTTTGAGTGTATTAAGTAACACTTTAAAATAACTTCAAGAAACACGATACTCTTGGCAAGTGCAGAGTTGTCTTAGGGATAAATCCTAAAACTACGAGCAACACCGATTATTTCACCTAGTATAAAATAAAAATAGCGACAAAACACTATGCAATCACAGTTAAAAACCACAATGAAATGACGACTCTTCGTTAATGAGTTGAGTGACTTCCACATTGTCATATTTGACCTACCTTGTCGCTATTTATGGAGATAATTTCATTGGGAATCATTTTAGCAGTTTTAGTAACGTCAATATAAACTTGTTTGTTGTTAGTTACCAACATACACAAAATTAATAAGAAAACACAAGCTAGTAAAAACAAAACAAAGACGAACTTGATCGATCCAATATAGATCAATGAATGTTTGTGTATATAAACTCACTGTTCCGTTGTTATTTTATGAGGCTGTGAAAACGCAATTACTTTTATGTTGGCAATATTCGAGCTGCTGCGATTAACGTTGGCAAATATATATTTGTCTTGGGAGCTTTTGTAGGGTTTAGTAACATAAACTAACTAATTGTGTGAAGTGGAGTGGAATTTCAAAGCTAAACTGTAATTTTGTCATATGACAAAGGTTATTTGTGCCAACTTTGCTCGAAATTGGTGTAATGGTGAGGTCTGTGTACGACATAACCTTTTAAGGTTATATACTGCTTCAACCAGTTTCTATTCTTCCTTTTACACAAGCCGAATTGTTTATTATTAATATTAATTAATATATTTATTATTAATATTAATTAATAATTAATAGTTTCATAATTAGGTTTTAAACTATTGTTATTTCGTTATTCTCTTCGTTGTATTTGCTATCCATCACATATTCTTGTATGAGGTTAATTGCTATTTTTAGTATTCTGTGTCTTTAGACAAACTCTAAATATGGCCAGATGATGAAATAAGAAATTGGGTAACTACTATTGTTATCACAACAGGTGTATGAGCGGAATTTCGCGGATATTCGCCACGATTGTACTACCACAAACTTTCAGAAATAGAAATTTGAGAAGTGCATCCTTTTTCCAATGAGCGCTTTCCAAAGTAAACAGTGTAATTTCGCTTTGTATAAATCCTGACTTCCTAACTTTGGAGTTAAAGAAAACAGACTTTTATTCTACTGATATTGATAATTTCAAGACATCAAAAACATAAATTTTTAGTAATTATTATTTATTTATGCCAACAAACTTACTGTTGGTGTTTTTAAACACACAAGCCGTGTGTGGGCAAAGTTTAAGAGGTAGAACTGGAACTTAAAAATTCAATGCCTCAACTGGGATTTGAACCACAGACCTTCCGCTTGCCGGGCGGACGCTCTAACCACTGAGCTATTGTGACAAACTGCCAGAATGGCATTAAATTCTCAAGCCAGTTCGTATTTTCTCCTGGTAAACCACAAAGGCAGTTTCACATCAGAAACAATTAATTGCCATGTGAAGGTTATTTAATCCTGGGATATAAAGTACTTACAATAGTAAGTCACCATTGGGGTAATTGTTTCTGATGTGAGACTGCCTTTGTGGTTTACCAGGAGAAAATACGAACTGGCTTGAGAATTTAATGCCATTCTGGCAGTTTGTCACAATAGCTCAGTGGTTAGAGCGTCCGCCCGGCAAGCGGAAGGTCTGTGGTTCAAATCCCAGTTGTGGCATTGAATTTTTAAGTTCCAGTTCTACCTCTTAAACTTTGCCCACACACGGCTTGTGTGTTTAAAAACACCAACAGTAAGTTTGTTGGCATAAATAAATAATAATTACCATGTGAAGGTTATTTAATCCTGGGATATAAAGTACTTACAATAGTAAGTCACCATTGGGGTAATTGTTTCTGATGTGAGACTGCCTTTGTGGTTTACCAGGAGAAAATACGAACTGGCTTGAGAATTTAATGCCATTCTGGCAGTTTGTCACAATAGCTCAGTGGTTAGAGCGTCCGCCCGGCAAGCGGAAGGTCTGTGGTTCAAATCCCAGTTGTGGCATTGAATTTTTAAGTTCCAGTTCTACCTCATAAATTTTTAGTTTTGTAATAATAGTTAAGTCTCGTTTTCAATATGTTATATTTCTGAGTTGATGAATAATATTGGTTGTTTTTTCTACACCCACGACAGTAATGCATGTGGATACAAAAGCAATGTAATTTTTGCATTTAAAACTTCTGATGCCTCAAGGATGCCTACAACGTACATTTGTGTATTCCAAAAGTATAGCTAGGTAGGTATACAGCTCAATTTTGCAACACTCAGAGGGGCCCGTTTGTGACTTTAAACATTCCGCATTTCTTAAACATTAATTTCATTTACTTGGCCAGGTATTTTTCATATATTCTGTAAGAAAATTCCAAATGTTGAGATCAATTCCTTTAGTAGTTCCTTAGAAAAAATAATTTCCACTTTAATAAAGATCGATAGGACATCTTGTGGCTCAGCCTCCAAAGCTTTTAGAACTAATTTTAGTTTTGTACCTATATCAAAGATAAATGCGCGACAAATATCATTTCTATGTCATAAAAGTGTAAGTATTTAAAAATTCAAACCAATTATTAAAACACCTCCCAAAAATATCTCACATAATCTCAAATGAATTGCTACGATAATATTTTATTATTTTTAAACATTTTTATAAATGGTTCCCCATGATGCAATTTTGGCTTGAAAAGCCTAATAATTTTTATTTATGCTCTTTAATAGAACGTTAGCAAATTGATGAGAATTTATTAATTTTGTTATTTGTTTGGATAAAAATGAATTTTAGAGCCTAAATTCTTTTTTTTTTTTTTTTTTTTTTTTTTTTCGTTTAAACTTCGAAATGTACATTGGAATATTATATCCCTCCTAATCTTTTTTAATTTGAGTTCAGTATACAAATATAAAAATTGTCAGACCAAAATTGCTTGGATTTAATTAGTTTAACATAAAAATGTTTTGTGTATTATTTATCAATATTTTCAATTTTTTCAGTCTGAGTTATGGAAAATATTTAATTTCAGCTCAATTATTTGATATTTTTTAACCATTGCACCACAAATTTTAATACCTTAATCTCTGAAGGCTCCTGAAAATTTCAAGCTAGTTATAAATTAGGGTCCAAGGAACATTCTAAATCATGAAAAATTCTTGAAAAATGAGAATAATGAATTTTAAAGTTTAACACTATATTTTTCTACTTTTACCTAAATCCAATAAACTGAAAATTCTCCAGCAGCATATATTCGATACTCTGTTGCTTTCTTCTTGGCCTCAGTAGCATTTTTTGAGAATTTTAAGCTCGCTTGGTTGTTTCTTAATATGAAAACTTTCCTTTCGCTTTCGCACTGTTTACAAAATTTAGAAATTTATTGCTCTTACCTAACCTCCACACTATGCACTTTCGCAAATTTATAACAAAATTGATAAAATATCTGTTTGTTACGGCTTTGCTATAGACTAACGAATAACTTAAATTCTATTATGTATCTAAACAAAGTCTTATATATAACTGGAACACTGAAATAACCTCGCAAGATTACAGAATTACAGAACACTGGCGCCATTTCTGTGTTTGGAAGCAAAACGTGTAAGATTCGCAGCATTTCAGTTCGATATATCGAATTAATTTCAGCACAGCCAACTCAGAACCTTTCTGAAGCAAAATTTGCTACAAGAGATCAAAATCAGTGAAAACGAAAAGTGCATTTCAAACCAGTAGCGAGGAAGTTTAGCGATGAATGCTCACCCGCGTACTTTTGACAATATTTTCATAGCATAGTACTTAGGAAAATTGCTCACTCTTGCTATAGGCGGGAGAACTGGTGCATTGGAAATATTCCGTATATTCGCTAGAGCTGAACGCGGTTTCAGAGTGACATTACAGCTTAATGAGCTAGGCTAAATCCTCAACTATGTGATGCAACCAGAAGCATCAAATAGCATGGATTTTACGGTAACCACAAGGTTGCTTTGTTCTATTGTTATTCTGATTTTCTGGAACTCTGGTCCCAGATGCATGGTGCATTATCACAATGGCCACTAATGTAGCGCATGAAATAAAGCATCATCATAAACAACACGGTTTAGACCATAGACCATTACATCTGTTACGTCACCATCCTACTGTTTTAAAAATTTTAACCCGTAACTGCAGCACTTTTAGGTCGACCAATATCCGTTTGTATTGA